>JAFBJT010047330.1:0-14815 GCA_016785325.1 Chascanopsetta lugubris | reverse complement strand
TCATAGTTACATTGCTTGTTGTTTGTGTATCTGGTGTAGTCATAGTTGCATTGCTGGTTGTTTGTGGGTTTGCTGAGCTTGTTGGTGTGGTGGTCTCACTAGAAGAGGTGGGGTTTGTCACTGTAGTTGTAGTTGGAGCTGATGGAGACTCGGATGTGCGAATGGTTGTAAGGGGACTGCTTGTCGCATCTGACTGGTTGGTGGTTGGCATCGTAGTTGTTGATTCTGTCGTGGTAGTTTCTGTAGTTGCTAATGGAGTTGTGATGCCCTCAGTAGTTTCAGATGTCAAAGTTGTGGGGTTGGTGGTGGTGGTGGTGGTGATCAGACCTTCACGTAAAACACAAGAAAAAAAATCAGTAAATATGTTTCAAATAACTTGTGAAAGACCTCAAGCATCTTAAAAGAAGGTTTTGTAACAGCACACCAAAGATGTCGGTGTATTGCTTGTACATAAATGACAGACAACTCAGAAATAGTCAATCCATCCATGCTTTTATACCACATTTATACCAGTAGAGCTAGTCATGATCCACTCTAGCCCTCTGCATGAGCCACGTGGGCAAGTGAGTCTCATTTTAGTTCTGTACATTTACATATAAAGATGTGCCTGTTTTTGCAGTGAACAAACAAGGCAATGTGAGCTTGTTTTTTGTTAGGAAGATGATCATTCTCTCACAATACTCCCAACTGCTGGTAATTCTTGCAATGTGAATCCTGTAATACATGGTGGCATTGGTGGTTGTGTGTGTGTGTGAGTACTCTTGTCATGGTTACATGGTGGGTTGTGTGTATTTGTGAGGTCATTGGTATGGTGGTTGTTGTCTCACTAGAAGTGGTGAGGTTAGTCCCTGTCGTAGGAGTTGATGAAGACTCGGTTGTGACAGGACTGCTTGTTGTCTCTGGCTGGTTGGTGGTTGACATCACAGTTGTCGATTCTGTTGTGGTAGTGACCGGTGATGTTGTATTCAGTCTGCTGGCCATGATTTCAGATGTCAAGGTTGTGGTCATTCCTTCAGGCAAAACACAAGAAGTAAAGACAATAAGCTCATCTCTCAGCATCAACAATTTCACCTGGGCACTTTTCAATAATCAGTCTAAATCCACCGAGCCAGACACAACAGGGGTTTTCTTTAGAGGAGCAATAGATGGAATGATGTTGAAACTACAATAGAAATGTAATATTACCTGAAAGATGTGAACTTTCAGTGATGTTCAGGTACACTCAAGGTCACTATGACATCACTGCTGGGTGTAATGATTGGAACAGTAGGATTTATTTATGACCACAGATCAAACATGTTCTCTCCGGCAAAACTCAACATATAGGTTGTGTTTGATGATAATATCATAACATTTCCTGTTCTATCTTTAATGCTCACACTCACAGAAAACTGTGCACCCATGTTCAAAATAGCTATACAAAAGTGAAAGCCCAGAGTTCAACAAGGCTGTGTCCTAAACAAACACAGAAACTCAAGTGCGTAAAAAGTTGACGAAAGCCGTGAACTCACATGATAAGATTTGGCGTGAGTGACTACGCTTTCCCACATACGGTCAAAAGTGCTGCCAACCTCTTTTGACCATCTGACAGGAGAAAGTTGCCTCTTATTTGTTTGCTTTGCTGTACCTGTGATGCCTGTTCCCGTTCAGGCTGCTCCGGCTCTCTGCTCTGTGTTTGTGGAGGAACAGAGGAAAAGCAGAGAGCAGCTTGAGGAGCGCTACAAAGAGTAAGAGGTCTTTGATAATGGCTTCGCCTGCGACCTGACAGAGAACCCACTGCTACAAGACAGATGGGTTGACGCCTTGTACAAAGAACAACCTGAAGTGGTGGGGGAAACCAAGACATATCAGATCCTATGCTCAATTTATTTATTTACAGTGTATGACCCAATACTCTTATCACTTGATAACCATTTAGAAATTGAAAAAAAATACAAAAAAACCATACCCCACACACCCTTTGTCAGTAGACCTTTATGAATACACGCCTTGTTCTGTGGCAATGAACCTTGTTAAGGACATTAAGCAATGTATGATGATACATGAGGAAGTAAGAAAAGATGAGGAAAATACATAGTCTCCAATAACATTTTTAATGGCCATAAAGTAAAGGAGTGGTCCGGTTCGGCACCAGTCACTGGAGCAGCATCACATGAGATCATTGCAGTAAAGCGCATATGTATCATTTTGTGACTGACTCATCGAGATTAAGACTTAAGGGCAACAGACTAATCTCAGTGGATGACAAGAGATCAAGATTAATGGAAAACCTCTTAAACTAGATCTGGCTAACCCTTTCTTGATTAGCCCTGTATGTTACTTTTCCAACTGTATTCTTCACCCTCATCCCTGCATTCTTTGCATTCTACTCTGGCATACATTGTATTGTCTTGTATCAAAAGCCGTCATATCTTGGTCACTCTTTCAGATTCCTGCTGCTTCATGGGCAGCTATTCTCAGTTAGATTGCATGCTGTTCATCAGTCCTGGTTTTGAAAGCTGGTATGCGACTGGAAGCAGATGAAAGTGGAAGTGACAGTGGAAGTATTTCTTACTTATATAAAGGGCACTAAAGAAAACTGAGGATGTATCTGAACAATGCTCAAAATTGAATTCTGCCATTCAATGACAAGAACCCTTTTTTGTGGAATTGTCTGTTTACCCCTTTTTCTCATTTGTGCTAATAGACTATTATGCTAAGATTATCCATTTTTAAAATCAAAATCTGCATCCTTGCACTGCTTGAGGCGTATTGTTGTTATTGTTGTTGTTGTTGTTGTTATCACTATCATTATTACCATTGGCTTTGGGTACATTTTTAATACTATAGTAAAAGCACAGCATCCAGATTGTTTACTGCTAATTATCAGCATTAGCATGCTCACTTAACGGAAAACACTCTACGGATAACACATCAACATATTAGCATTGTCATTGTACATGTATTAGTTTTTCAGAGGCATCGATGTTGTGTAGTAGATTAGGAAGCCTAACTCTGATTAGCTGAAGAATATACATGATGCTAAGATGCTAGCAATTGTTGCTGTCTGTGCTTTTACAGCCCAGGGTTTATCAAGGCCTCTGCCAGAGAGTCTGCTGTATCAGTATTATTTGGAAATTAATAATCTGTGAGTGTTATATCAGCACATGGTGTGACAAGACCTTGATTGATAGCAGATAAACTGATATCAAAGAATTGTTATAGTTTGCATGTTATAGGTTATAATAAGGAACCTTTATCACCAGTGTCACATTGTACCGCTCCGTCACTTTCAAAAAAACATAATTTTATTTTGGATGGCATCAAATCTACAAATAAAATGTATCTTCTAAAAATAATTATTGGGCTTACAAACTGTAGCGAAATGTAACAATTTCTCAAAAAGGTCAAAACAAGCTTCGGTACATTTTGGAGATTTATTTGTCTATGAGCTTGAATTACAACAATAAACAATTCAGATACAGAATTTGATTGTGTCATCATAAAAGACTTTACACCCTTTTGGGACACAGAGGGAAGTAATGACCAAAAGGGCGATCCTAATAAATGTGGCGTGACCAAACACCATCCAACAACCACAAGTGTCAAACTTGTGGCCCGCGAGATCATTTCATGTGGCCCGCGAGATCTTAGAGGCCCATGATTGTCTAAAAATTAAAGTCTAAAACATACATTGACCATGAACTCTAGTGAATTACACATGCCACTTTTTATGCACAGCAACATTTTGGAAATGCATATACAATATTTGTAACTGAGATAAATACTAGATTGATAAATAGTAATCGAATATGAAGACAGCAATTTTGCACTTTGTTAGGTAGTGATCACATTTAGTCCCACAATTGAAACCGGGGCCCTTGAGAGCAGCCACAATGCGGATGTGGCCCTCGATGAAAATGAGTTTGACACCCCTGTCTTGCACTGTTTGCTTCCACCTTGAACGTTCAGCACTGCCTCTCTTTTGCTATTTCTATAAAAATGCAAGCGCCGAGCTAAGTGCACTGAATAAAAGGTGTCAAGAGTGTCATATCATGCAGATCAGTGGCACACTTGTCAACAGAATTAGACAACAGCGGCAACAGCGTGAGTACTTTATCGCGACTACTTAGTTCCATTAGATTGCACTGGACATGTTTGCTTAACCCATATAACAAACACTAAATGAAATACTGTTGTACGCACTGAGACAATACTACGTCACATATCCAACAGGGAGCCTTGTCTGAGGATTTAACCTGCGAGTCAGATAATCCCCTGCAGACACAATGGGGATGACTGGGTCAGGCAGGGCTACAACTGGGTCTAAGGTCGGCCTGTGGACACGCTGGAGAATATGGATAAGAAGGTCCGGCTTTGCCCACAGGGAGCTGCTCCTCCTCTCATCCAAGTCCAGTAAGAACACCTGCCGCATGCTTTGACAAACTATTGCGATTATGGAGCCACTTGACACTCTGCTTCTATCTTTCCTATTCTCTCTCAATGGAGTATGAATGGTGGCAGAGTGTATCTGTTGCGATGGAGATGCCCTCTCATTTCAATCCAGCGGCTTTAAAGATCTAGAGTGTACAGTGTAAATTAGACCATTTCCATCTATTTGGACAGAAATGTAATGTACAATAGGTATATTCACATTCATACAGTGAGGGAGTCCTCACCTGGAGGGTGCCATGTTGGACCACCATTTGGCCCAGAATGGACAAACTAAACACCTTGTGAGTTTATGATAACTGACGGCCTCCATCGACTTTCATTTGGGAAGGACAAGGGTGAGGTGAGGTCGATTTTTCACCACATGATGTCACTATATCCCAAAAGAGTTATTTTCATTTATTTTGATAGAACTGCAAAATGATGTCAAAAATGTATATTTCCACTGAATGTACTCTGTCCATTCATCATAGTAGAAATGAGCTTTTTACATAATGTCAGGACTGAGTTCTCTCACTGGAGGTTACAATGTTGGACCACCGTTTTTCTACAGAGGCCCAGAATGGTTCAACTTTCGGGTTATAATGATAAAGGACGTCAACCATAGAATCTTATCAACTTCATCTGCAAATCCTACACGCTATCCCTTTAACAGACAATGGGATTTCTATTCGTGCAACTCTCTTGTAAAGCGCCGTCTCATGAGATGACTGATCCAGTTCCGACAAACACACATCCTCGACTTCCTGTCCACCCTGGCCTGTGCGCAGGCCACATCGCTGAATTCACAGTGGGAGTCCCGCAGGCCAACCAGGTCGTCTTTTCTCATCGGCGTGACGGATTTCACTTCATGAGCACATTCCTGTAGTAGCTCTTTTCCCTTGTATGTCAAACTGTGAGAGGGACAGGCCTGATTAAGGAATGCACACAGAGAGTAGGAGGTAAAGTGACAGGTTGTGTGACCCAACAGTCAGGAAGAGCCCGGGGCACGAGGCAGGATCTCATTAAGAGACAGAGGAGTCATGTTGAGAGGTGACCTACGATGATGTGTGTGTGCATAGAGAGAGTGTGTCTTCGGGAAATTAAGCAGAGTGACACTGAAACAAGCTGATCAAAGGGTCACCGGTCGACAGCTCTCGGCTAATTATTGCTCACACTGGCTAACGAGTGTGGGCATTTTCCAATATACTGCTTTTACGGCCTCCTGATATTTAAAGGTGCCCCCTCCCCACCTCACCCCCTGCATTAAAAGCACCACGGCAAATACACACACACACACACACACACACACACACACACACACACACACACACACACACATGTAAACAGCTCAAACGGTTTCCTCCGGTGTCCACGTTCAAGGGGAAACCTGGAAACCTGGGGGCAGCCACATCAAAGCCAAACAGCTTGAGGTGACCTCAATGGACAGCAAGGGAGTTTTTTTTACTGTCTTTAACAAACAGTCCGTCATCCTGTCGGCCATCCCGGTCTAACCAGGCACTACTGCCTCACTGAGCATACGTATGTAGAGAGATTCCCTCAGCCATAAAAGATTGGGTTTTAACCGCTATCTGACTGATTTTGAGCAATTACATCAAATTTGCATGATACGAGATAGATCCTGGATGGGTGAAGGGAAACCCAGTGAAGTTGGAGGAGAGCAATTGAAAATCATATTGAGTAATATTAATATTGTAATATTATATATTTGAAATACTATTGGAATACCATTGGTACTCCAGGATCTTTTGAAGTTCAAATCATATCCTTTTCACTTTGTATTCTTTTGTATCTATTTATTTTTATTTGATTTTATTCCCAGTTTCTAAATAACGCTGATGCCAAAATCAGTCATGTTAAAGGGAATGATATCTTTGAATGCTTTAAAGGTGTAGTGTGCAAGATTTCGGCCATTTTGGTCGAACAAAATACAACAAAACAATCACATCATAATCACCTAAATGTATTGTTTATTTCCATAACCCTTAAATGAGCCCATTAATGTATATTTACACGAGGAGCAAGTCCTCTCTAATCTTACATACTGCATCTTTAAACTTTTTGGCCTTAATGTCTGACACCGCAGTTGTTTTTCAACCAATCAACAGACTTTAATCACTTTGTTGCTGTGTCACTACGCAGCTGTGACAAGACAAGACAATATTGCAATATGAGATAAGGAATATATTGTATATGAATTTTCCAACTCTCTCCACAGGTGCAGTTAACTGTTGCAATATCTGCAGATGATTCCAGGAAAAATGACGGATGTTTTTTTACTGCTCCTTGGCTTTTCTTTTTATGAATGTGCACGTCATAAACTGATTAGGCATGTGGACAGTCAGAGAAAGATCATTTCAGTTAGGAATATGGCTCCTCCTGCTGATACACACACGCACGCACGCACACACACACACACACACACACACAAAATCTTAATATGAGGAAGAAAAGCCATAAAAGGGAGTGGATTAACCCTTGATGAAGATACACAGAGGAGCACCACTCATATCTCACTCCTTACCATGCGGTCATACACCTGGTTCCACTCTTATCAGTCGGTCTCCGGGTCAACTCCCACCCTCAATACGAGGTAACAGACAGAGACAACGTCTTTGCACTTGAGCAAACAGGAGCTTCTCCTGTACTGTAACTCACAGGAAACAGATGGCTCCCCGGACCAAGACCTCACTGGCAGGGCCTCAGCACCTATCATATCCAATTAAAGCTCCGCCAGCATATGCTTTCCAATTACAAAGCAAGATTTACAGCCCTTTAGCAGGTCTAATCCAGCAAGGACGGAGTGGCAAAGGGAGAGGTGGGGGGGGGGGGGCAGGAGGAAGCAACAACTGTGTACCAAAAAAATGATGTGTTGTGAGCCGGCAGACAAGCAGGTGCCAGATGAGGAAGATGTAAACAGGGTCATCAATATAAAAGGGAAACAAGGGAAAGAGGAACTGAGCAACAAAGTTGTTCATTGAAACTGAGCTATTTATTCTCACAGCAGGGAGTAGGATGTGATTCATTTGTTTAGTGTTTAGGATCGAGTGACAAATAAATCATCAAACCAATAAATCAAATTACCTTCTCATGCTCCCTTTGCTCTCATTTATCTTTGATACTCAAATGCTTTCCAGACTGGGCTACGACAAAAACATGGAGGCGCAAGATGGCTGTCTCCGACAGGACCTGCCCCAATGTTATAATTAAGGGCTTGAGCTGTTTTTAATGTATAATAAAACGATAGTTAACATACATTCAGGTGCCTGTGTAGACTCATTAAAATCATTAGTATAGTTTTTTTTCCAATAGAAATGGAAATCATTTCTGCTGAATCTCACACACAGCACCTTTAAAGGTACACTGTGTGGAATTTAGTGATAGCGTAAAGGTTGATATTGGGGCTTGGCTATAATTAAAACTCAAAAGGTGTTTAGTTTGTCCATTCTGGGCAACTGTAAAAACATGGTGATGCAACATGGCCACCTCCATAGACAGGAGCCTGCTCTTAGTGTTGGGAATTTATACTGTATTTACCTATCATGTTTCAAGAGCCACTTACATGTACCCATTGTGTTTTCATTCTTTAAAGTGCCATACTAATCAAGCTGATGCTAAGGTTACCTGAACCCATAAGCGTTGTAATCACTACACATCGGGGCTCTCAGTTCTGTGACGTGACAGAGGGATCAACTGAGCGTGATTTCTTCTGTAATCCAAGTCTCCCAAAACAGCAGTTAGCCTTATAGGACGTGACGGAAGATCATAAGCCATCATTGATCATAATTATTGATAAGCCGACCTTAGAGTCCATTCATTTTCCACGCCCATCCGTGAACCTCTGGTGACCCGGCACATCCTGACAATGACGCAGCAGCAACGTGTCAGCAGATCATGACACATGCATCGAGGAGACACGGTGCATTAGCTGTAATTTGTGGTATGAGATGAATCAGTGGCACATGCTGAAAACGACATTGCTCCTTTCTCTCTGACAAGAAACTACGGCGACAGACTCGGGGGGGGGGGACGGGGGGACGGGGCCTCACGGCCCTCAGGAGGTGCCTCATGCACTCGGTCATGCCTCAAACTGGAGCCTCTCTTGCGCTCCAGTCTATAAATCTGCATTTTTATGTAAGTGGGGCGTATGACAGGACACACAAACAGCCTGCGGCCTTTCAGCAGGGCTCCAGCACTTGTAAGCCATCATATGGGAAGCTGTAAACATACACATTCACTTCAGAGCCGGTCTAGAATAATAGAGGGGTGGCCGATGGATTAAACAGCAGACAAGTGTAAAGCCACTGTGGATGGAGAGTGCATAAAGATTCCTCAGGCAACCTCAACATGATGTCAAGTGGTTCTGCTTATACACACATACACAGATTGTGCGTGTGTGTGTGTGTGGAGTGTGTGTGACGCAGGCGAGCTGACTGTTCTCTCACTGAGGCCTCCGTCCACCCCCAGAGAAACCAGAGGGTCAGGGTTAAGGAGTATTTGGGGAAAACCCTCACCAATGTGTCATGGTGAGGAAAAATAACATGTAAGATGTAAGAAAAAAAAATGTTTTCTTTAAAAATCTGTTTGTTTTTTTTAAAAGTGAGAACAATAATAATAATACAATCCCTGTTTTTATTAAAGAGGAATCAAATCCCCTTGGATATAATATTTCATAACATGACATTTCAATATGTCTCTGATTTGCACAAACTATTTTAATAAATGAAATTTTCTGTTTTGGATGCCTGCCATCTATTTAACTGTTAAGTTACATTTCCTCTGTCTTTGTGGGGTATACAGTAATTAGAGTATAGTATATGTTATTTAAATGTCTATACAATGGTGAATGTACTAAACAGTAAAAGGAAAAGTCCGGCACGTTCTCGTTTCTACCTCAGTAAAAAACAGCGACATTACTTTTGATCTGAAAATGTTATTAAAATGAAAAAGAATAACATATTGTAATATGTCTTTCATCAGGCTCTATCTATGACGCAATAAATACAGCACTAAGACACTAAAGCATATTGACATCAAATGGAAAAACATCTCCCGAACTTCCTCTTTATCTAGCACAATAGAATTTACATAGGATTTGACAATATTCAAAACAAGTGTTCAGGGTTTTGAAAAAAATGAGAATAATTTTGTTTAGTAAAGTTAATGAAACTGCTGATAACATGATTTGACAGATAATTACAGTTAAGACCAGACTGTTTGAGTACAATTGCCTAAACAAAAGCAAATATAACAGGAATCTTTGAATATTAAAATGACAATATCACAGCTACTGTAATATTATATGTAGAATATGTGACAGTGGCCAACTTATTTTTATTAGATTACTTGAGCTGTTTAAGTTAAGGTGGAATTTTGAGTGCAATGCTCCTTTAATTGTGGGTTGTTGTTTCACTGTTATCACTGTCTCTGTGGTAAGGAGAACATAACTTGAATGTGCTGAGAGCAAAACTACATTTAATTGTAGTGACTTTACACACAGGGTATCGTTGTTCTTCCAAATAAATGAATGGAACACATTCACTAATAAACAGTTGGGCGAATGGTATGAATATCAAGTACAGCGTGACTTACCTCCGGCGAGAGCAGCCAGGAGGAGCAGAATGGATGATAACAACATGGTCGAAGTGTCCGGTGGTGAGCTCCTGCTCCGGCCGGTGAATATAACAGTGACTGAGTCCTGCAGTCTGCTACAGGTGGTTTACGATGAGAGCCGCAGCCTCTGACAGCATTAAGACCTTTAGTCCCTCCTCTGAGTGGACCGGCCCACCTGTCAGTCATCATCACGGGCTCCGCCTCCACCCAGTGGCTAGTCAGGCTCTGACCCCAAACACAAGAGCGAAGGTAAGCACTTCTATGCAAGTCTATTTTTAGCTGCATTTTTTACATAATATTCAGCAAGTAAAAGCCTTGTTGAAGGACAGTCGGGCAGGGCAGCATGACTCGCCCGATATTAACAAAGCAGATAAAACTTGAAAGGTGCATTGGGCAACTTTTTTCTGTATAACGTCAAAGAGTGAACCGAACAAAAGATAATAAACCGAGGCATTTCCCAGCTCACTCAAGAGATGCCTCCGCCATGTGAGCTCCCATAGGTCCAAAAGTGTCTAAGGCAGTGGTGTCACACTCATTTTAGTTCAGGGGCCACATACGGCCCATTTGATGTCAAGTGGGCCGGACGTGTAAAATCATAGCATGATGACCTACAAACAAAGACAACTTTAAGTGCATAAAAGTACAGTTGTCAATTTGATTCAAATACTGTGCATCAAAACATCAAAACCGGTTAATAAACATAATAAACGCATTGGACCCTCTGGCGGCACGCTTCTGGCCCGCGGGCCATATTTTCGACACCTCTGGTGTAATGCCTCAGAAACGGAGCCAATAAGTAAACGAGGACTTGAATATCAATAATGATAAATAGAGGAAGATTTTAACTTTATGTGTTTATAAAAGTCATGTATCTGAAGTCCTGTGGGCTCTGGATGGTTTATTATTTAGACAATAAATAGTCAGGGCTGAGATCATTGAGATCTTGAAGGGAACAGCAAATAGGTGTCAGTGACATCTAGTGGTGAAGTTGCACATGGCAGCTGATTACCCCTCACGTCACTTCTCATCAACCTCTAGTAACCTCAAGTGATCCTTAAAACTTAAAGGTAGTTGGTTTGTGGTGGTGCAACATGGCGGCCTCCGTAGAGGGGACCTGCTTCTATTATATAAAAACACAGGGCTCATTCTAGGGGTAATGAAAGTTATGTGTTGTGACATTCAGGTGATTCTAAACATCAGTGCAACAGCAGATAGTATTAGTTAGTGCAGCAAAGTGGATGCTATTCTGAGACGTCGTCCTCTGTGGGTCAGAATCAGTGTCACTACAACGCTACAAACGTAACGCTCATTTGGGAAAAGCTAAACAGCCTCACTCAATCAACACGGGGAAAATCGATCTACTTCCTTGTTTCACAGTGTGTCATAGAATCCTAGTATTCAGTTGATTTTATCCTATCAACAATGGATGTGACACACAGCGAACCACCCAGAGTACAAACAATGAGGAACTTAGTCAAATAAATCCCATCTGAATATTTCCTTCCATCTGAATATTTCCTTCCAATTGTCCAAGGTCACTGAATATTATTCACTTCCGCTTCAGGGCAAATCGCATGTGCACTATCTCACGTTGATCCAGATAATGATCTAAATGTGACAGGATAGGCATTTATTTCTAAACATTGAGGAGCAGGTTGAGTTATGGTTAAGGCTCTGAAGGAGCTGACATCAGCAGATTGGCACATGACCATGTCCAAGAAGGTCAATGTGACTTCACACTCAAAACAAAACAACAAATAAAAACGGGGGGAGTTATGCATGTGATGTTTAGCAGAAATGGAACAGAAATCAGGAATGTATGTTAGCATGCTAACACTAACTCTTTCGTATTAATGCAAACCAGAGATAAGATCTGTGATTAACACATGTCACCAAAACTAAAATGTTTATTTAAAAATGTTTTAATTCATCTATAAATAGCCCACTTTTGAATTTTGAAACAACAACAAACGTCATTTCCTGTGGTGGTGACGAACTCATAATGACAGTGGGAAGGTTTGTTACAATAGCTTTTCACCTCTATTGGTCATTTGTATGTATGAGGTTCATCTTGTGAAGATGAAAACAACCAAACAAAAAAATATGTAATTGAAATGATATATTTTTACAATTATACAGTTGACATTTTGCTTACGGAACCTGCGTGATGAAAACGCCCCATTCCTTCAGTTATCCATTGTGGAGGGTTTGTTTGGGAGATGTAAACACAGGTGCATGGTGAACAGATTTATATTCACTCTGTAAGTCATCGACTTTTAATTTGCGTTTTCTTATTTGGAGATTGTGAAATGAGAACAGAGAAGCTTCAATGTATTTGGAATAAAAGAACATAATAAACCTCCTCAGGGTCATTCTTGTCTCTGTGTGTCTTTGTTATTGTGGACTTCTGAATGGGCTCAGACTAAATTGGCTTCAGCGGGATATGAAAGGAGGAATCTTTCTCCAGGATTCTCTTCGAAGGCAACAAACAAAACATGTCTCCGCCGTTGGCACTTTGTTGCTTTCCTTCACTTGAGTAAAGTGATGAAAGGATTAGATCAATCAAATTGAAAACGTTTCCGTCTTAAAGGTGCAGTGTGTAAGGTTTGGTAACATCTAGTGGGGAGGTTGCATGTTGTATCCATTACCTCAGTCTCACCCTTCTGAACACGCGGGGGAATGATGGTAGCCCTCAGTTGTTGATCAGACTATGTCCACTCTGAGCTACTGTCAAAACATGGCAGCCCCCGTGGAGATGACCCGCTCCTCATGTAAATGTACAGTCATATTAATAATGTGTGGTTGTTTTTCACACACTTTAATGTAAAGGTGCATTTGGCAACTATTAACCAAATGTAATATTATTTTAATAATCTAATTAATATTATGTTTGGTATTTGGTTCAATACTGATTGAAAAATGACTGCAAGAGGGTCCAGACCGGTCTGATGGATGACTTACTTTGCAAAGTGTAAATATTATAAAGAAGACGTTAGCTGCACCTTTTCCATTAAAAGTAAGTGCTATTCCAAATTTGTCCCCGTGGGGTTGCTTACAACTCTGACACACAAGATGAAAATATCTGGTCTCCATAAAGGGCAGGTTTACTTTATAGCTAATATGCTATTGTGAATATCTATCTTAGTTGTTGTTGTTTGTATGTCATTATGTATATGTATTATAATCAGAAATTACAGCAGCATTATCATTTTGTGGTTCTTGCTTGGGTCCTGGGGAAAAGATGAGTGTAAGTGAAGGGGGAAAACTTTGTATTTCAAGGAATTTCTGTTTTGAGAGTGACTTCAAATTCAACTTTTTTAAATACTGTTAAATAAAGTTGTCCTCACATCATGTTCCAGTTCAAACTAACATGAGTTGGAGAAGATCAAGAGGAGCGCATGGTGTTGAAATTTTGGCGTTGAGCTTCGTGTGACTTCATCCTGGTGGTTAATATGTGACTCAGTAAGTATTTTTAAATGATGGAGTTATTAATCATCTTCTTTTATGGACACCACGTCAACACTGGTATGAACCTGATTAATAAATGACGTTGTGCAGCTGCTACAGAGGGTGATTACATATTATCCCTCTGACTGTACAGTGGCTGTTTCTACTGTGCTGCCACAAATACTGTTGGAAGTAAAAAAGAAAGAAAGAAAGAAAGAAAGAAAGAAAGAAAAAGAAGAAAATAATGACAGTGAAAAACAGAATTACTGCATTAGTGGAAAATGATGAGGATAAATCATTACATGGACACTTCTTCTTGCACAACGGTGGTGATCATTGGCCAATAACTGAGATAACCCCAGTCAAAGATCCTGGTTCATGGAAATACATCCCATCATATGTTTTTCCGATACGTCACTTCCTCCAGGAACGACTATAACACAGTAAAAGTGCAGTGAGTAGGATTCAGTGCCGACTGGCCTCACTGAGAGTTCAGTGTTCCAGCTGAACACGTCCGACCTCACCCTTCCCTCCCCTTCCAGTCATGCGTGTGGTGGCTTTCAGTATCACTGTAAATCCAAAAAGTGTTGGACATTCTGGGCTACTGTAGAGACATGGTGGCAAAGTCCCCGTAGTGAAGACCTGTCAGTATCAATGTGGGTTCAAGAATGTGCAGCTGCGTCTGCAAGATCAGACAGTATATCAGCTCAACATGGACTTTCCTCAGCACTATGACACCAGCATGTGCTCTGTTGATACTTTAAAGGTACAGTGCGTAATATAGATATAGGATCCATCTCCTCGCCCTTTCTAATCGAGTATGCAGGAGAACCTATGGTAGCCCAGGGTTGTCCTTTAAGCTCAAAAGTTGCTTGGTACGTGTAACCTGGGCTATTGTAAAAACATGGCGGCCCCCCCAAGGTTGGACCCGCGCCTGGTGTGAGTATACATTAAAGGGCTCATTTTGGGGTTAATCAAAAAGCAAGTCATACTTTGGGGTGATTATACATTTGTAAAATATCTTTATATAATTATAGTTTAGTGATTCTATTTCTAAAGATGGAAGTGACAAAAATCTTAGACACTGCACCTTTAAATAACGGATGTATGTTTAGATACTCCCAACACTCTTCATCGCAGTTCAGTGGCTTTGGAGGCCTCTCTTTTTGCACTCTTTCATTATGGTATCTTCTTTTTTTTTTATCCTAAATAAAACTGAGTGTCTGAGTATCTATGTTTAGTTTTACGTCAATTTATTAAACAAAAATACCCTGCATATTTGTTTTGTTCTATTTCTTTTTACAATACCAAAAAAAAAAAAAAA
>JAFBJT010047206.1:74830-87133 GCA_016785325.1 Chascanopsetta lugubris | reverse complement strand
ATACTTTCATGAAGTATTCACTGTAGCAGAACATGGAAAAAAATCAGTGAACAGTCATAGTTATTTACAAAATCAAGTAAAAAAAAAAGTATATTTTTGTTGAAATTCTTTGTTTCAAATCTTCTGTAATATGAGGACTTACTTCATAATATGAGTCCTCCTGTGGAATATATATAATTTTCAACACTAAGATCCACTGTCAGTAAAAATAAATATTAAAATAAAAATAAAAAATATTTAAAAATAATTAAAACACAATGAAGCAATTAGAATATAAAAAAACAAACAAACTAATTGGCATTTGAAGTATCCACAAACTCCCTATGGTGCATGATACTATAAATAAGTGGTGTCAGTTCTAATGTGTTTTCATCACTGTTATAACTGTAAGTTTCGTTAATCAAATAAGTATTACCATAATAAAAAATAAATAAGTGATGTGTTTGTTTTAAAGCCAAAAACACAGAAGCTAATTAGAGACTCGTCAGGGGGTAAAATAAATAAATACAACTAAAACCTCAGCAGAATTAGCACAGCGGGGAATCTTAGACACGTACCAGGAACCACACAGGTAAATATAATAAATATGATATAATACCGATAATACCCCATTATCTCTCCGATACTCTGATGGACACATTAAGAAACGAAGCATTAGTAATTCACGATGTATCGTCTGCAGTGGAACTCAGACTTTACAAACTCAAACCGTTTGACTTTTGTTATTTGGCGCTGGACGTTTTCCCGTTGACGCCAAACCAGTTTAATCCGGAGCCAGCGTCTCGCCGCCGTCAGGGGGCTGCATCTCAACATCCCTCCACCTTCATTTCAACATTCAGATGTGGTCGCTGGAGCCTGGGGGGCTCCGCCTCCGTGGCGTCTGTGGACCTTGGCAGCTCCTCTCGTCCTTTTCATGTCGAGCGGGACGCTTCCAAAAGTTTGGAGACTAATGTTTTGACTGAACTCAATTTGCCGGGTTATTATTCGATTCCTCCGTCGCAGTTTCGTTCACATCACTTTGCGCTGCCACCTTTGATTTGTGCGTCGGTCTGGGGTTTTTTGCCTCGCAGGGGCGAAAGGGGGCGGGGCAGCAAAGGGCTGCGAGTTGGAATGGAAAACCTAAGCGTCTGCACGGAGGGCGCTAGGCTCCGCGCACACGGATGCTAGCGGAGCCTGTCCGTGTGAGCTAAATCGAATGAGCTAAATAGCATTTACGCATACTTCTTACTATTACCTGTTATTCTGTTTGTATACGTACATTCACGTACAATTGAAATGCTATGGATTATTACTCTAGTATTCCTTCCACGACGACAGTTGTGCTCCGTGTCGTTGTGGGACACTGGCTGCGTGTGCAGCAGCAGAGCGGCAGGATGGTTCTTGTTTTGTATTTTCCTGGAATTAAAGTAAAGTCTGAACTGGCGGAATTTCCCTTTAGGCATGAATTAACTCTCCGTCCCACCCAGGTGCGGCAAATGGTTCTCTTAGGTATTCAGGTCCAGACCAGTGTGTGGTCCCCATGCAATCTGCGAATCCAAACACAGCAGCAGCAGCAGCAGCAGCAGCAGTGGCAGCAGCAGCAGGAGCCAAATCAAACGTGGCGTTCCTCCGCTCTGACACTGACTTGTCGTTTTCTCTGCACTTTAAAATGTCAACGTCTTAATTGATATAATTCATTCCACTTGTCATCTTTTGAAAAAAGAAGGCCGACTTGAGGAAGTGAAACGCTCTCAAATGAAGCCAGAGCATCTCGGCGCTAAAGTCAACTTCGCCAGACGTGTTTACAGATGCTGACATTCAGACTTAATTGGCGTCGAGCTAAAACGAGCTATTTGTTTATTTTGTTTCCCCCGACGTGACTGGTCTGACATGTAATCCCACGCATCGATTAGAACTTATTCCTTTGATAAACCCTCACGCTGAACACCTTCACCTTTGGAGTGTGTAAACAACAACAACAACAACGTGACAGCTCCCCCAAAAACATCTTGATTGCCCCCCTGGTGGCTGCCTGCATCAGAGGTCATAACCCCGCCCCCACATCTTTCACTTCCATCCGACTCTGACTAAACAACAACTAGGAAATGTGATCAAGAACAGATCGCCAGCAACCGGCAGGGCCGAGGGATGAGGCCACTTGGGAAGTGGAGGAACGCGCAGTTCACAGGGTGGCCACTAGAGGCCGACCCCAAAAGCCAGTCGATCCCCACAGACTCCCGTGTTAAAATGGTCAACCCGAGACGAGCCTGTCACAAATGATTATGTTGGTCCCAATCAGTCGTCATTCATTCCAAACGAAGGGGCGTGGCCTCTTGAGTGACACCTGTGCCAAGCTGATGCCGTGACCGCGCCATCCGTCCTGTGCTCCGCCTCTTTTCCCACTTGCGGACGAACCAGGAAGCAGGAGGAGGAGCTACGCGTGGGCAAAGACGACTCAGCAGAAACCAGTGTGTGACACCACGTCCACGTCTCCATGAAGTCTATGATCACAACATGTCTCAGGCCGTCGCGTCTCGGTCGAATGTGCTCATTTCATTGTGCGACCTGTTTTCCATTTTAACATTCATTCCAATGTGGGGCAGTGGTGTCCTTGGTATTTCAGTTAACTCTGCTGTCCTGTGCTCCAGTTGTGAGAATAGGTGTGCGTGTGTGTGTGTGTGCGCGTTTGTGTGTGTGTGCGTGTGTGTGTGTGTGTGTGTGTGTGTGTGCCTGCCTGCCTGCCTGCAGGGAAGGCCCATACTGCGGGTATCTGTCACTCGGCTATTCCAAAGAGCTTATCACAGAGGGAACATTTTCTGCTTCACCGGTTATTTGAATTGAGATTCTTTCTGTAAGTCTGAGTCATAGAGAATTTCGTTATTTTTTTTTTTTTCCTTGCCGGGTGAAATTGCCGGTGTTAATATGCAGTATGTGAAATTCCACGTGTGCCACCGTTTGATGCTGAAGCTGCTTTATATTCACCTCACAATGGTTAAAAGCGGTAAATGATGTCGGCCGACCCGAGCTCGGCACAAGTGTTTCTAATTTCACAGCGACGTGGAACTTTTCAAAGGTTACCATATTTTCTCCTTCCTTTTTTTTTTTTTCCCGAGCGAAATAAATTAATAGATTTTCACCTCCGGTGTAAAACCGTGTCAGGCCGATGAGTGAAAGACTCTCCGCGCCGCGCTCGGATGCTCTCGCAGTAGGTGTTAATGTCAAAGCCGCGATGAGGCAGATGGCGTGGAGACGCCCGGAGTGGAAGTCCTCGCAGGCATCTGTTAATTGTTATTTGAAGACGAGCGCGAGTCGCGGCCGTCCGCCGGAGCTGCTACACTTTGTGTGACACGTGTCTGAGTTTGATGTCGTCGTCGTTGTTGTTGTTGTTGTTGTTGTTGTGGTGAACGATGTGACCTGCCGCACTCTCAGATCAACGACGAGCTCTTGCAGCTGCCGCTGTGGACTGTGGCAGAGCTCACGGGAATTTCTGTTATTCATGTTCCGGACGCCCGACTCGACGTGTGACTGCAGAAAACAAGTCAACGCACCAGCCACAACAACAACTATGATTACTTTGTTGTGATTGGTTGTAATTGTACCGGAGACGTTGTGATATCCATCAGATGGACGTAGCATCGGTGACGTCACCCATAGGTTTCCGCAGAGCGCTTACAAGGCTAAAAGTGGGCGGCTCCCTCATCGCCATGGCGCCGATACCTAACTCCTCCTACTTCCGGTGTTGTTCAGAAATGGCCAAAGAGGCGGAGCAAAGGTAGAGCGGGGGGTGGGCCCACGGTGCTGGCACAGCATCCACAGAACGGGCCAGGTCGGCCCAGGTGTCACTCAAGAGGCCACGCCCCCTGACTATGGACAATTAAAAAACTCGATACAATAAAAATTAGCGCATTCGTAAAAGAATTTAAAAAATTACCCAATCCCTTAGTTATACCCGGCCAATTCACCAAAGTTGACCACTTTAACATGGGCGTCTACAGGGATTGACTCACTTTTGCAGCTAGCCTCAAGTGGCCACCCTGGGAACTGCAAGTTTTACCACTTCTTTATAGGCCTCATCCGTTATCCCCATATGTTTCCACTTGAATAGCATTTTTGATTGATTCTGATGTTGGATACAACAACTATTTAACCATTCAGCGAAATAAATTCAGCCAAGAAAACGTGTTTCCAGGAACTCTCTGACTTTACCAACCTGGAATTTCATGCATTTGCATCCGTGCTGTTGAAATGTAAATGATCTAGAGTGTGTCAACACAAGAGTCAAACATGGAGGAAATGTGAATTTGAATGATCGCTGAACAGAATCAACAGGAAATTCAAGTGTGAGCAGATTAGGGAACCGCAAACTTTACCAATCAAAGCCAATCAAAGCCAAATCCTAACATGACTTTCATGGTTTGCACATGCAGATCAGCTCCATTATGCCTCTGTAACGTTCTTATGTGCAATTAGTCCGTGCTGTATGTCTTTCTGCTCAGATGATCACACGTCTAGTTAGCCTCCTTTCATCCTCAAAGACACTTTAAGTAAATCCCTCAAATAAACCTTTAATATTCACGAGGGTCGACGGAAGGAGGCGCCTGCAGATCGTCCTGTGAACGAGGTTAAACGCTCCTGATGTGTAAAGTTCTCCGGGTCGGGGACTTTTTGAAGAAATGTCAGATTTAATGTCTCGTCGGTGCGCCGGCAACCCTCGCTCGCCGTGGCTGTTTGGCAAATAACATAAAAGAAATGTCAAATGGCTTCCTGACATTCATAATATTTGTATTTTACTTCCCACCGCTGCTCAAATTGCCTGGCGCGGCATTGATTGGGGCCCGTGTACGCGCTGACAAGACCCATACTAATTCCTGGAGTAAAGATATTCAGCGGCTGCCCTTTTTAAACAGCCCCAAAGTTTCCCCCTCCGACCAACTTCGCGGTAATAACCAATCGGCCCCGGAGTCTGCCGTCGTGTTGTTGCCTGGAATTTATTTGTTCTCCCATAAATTATTCAGTATTTTGCATCGACTAACTGCCATACCTTTAAGGTTGTGGATCCAAGACCTTGGCACACCTCGCATGTTAATCCAGCCGGCAAGGTGAAAGCCAGTCCCACAATGGCCACGGCTGCGGGAGGAGATATCCCCAAGTTTTGTCACTCTCGCTTATTCTGTGCGAACTTTTTCCTCGTCCCATTAATGATCCGCTCCCTGCCCCGCCCCCCTTGTGTCAGGCCCCGAGCGATACATCCGTCCGACTCGGCAACAGCTTGAACATCAGATCTTTGCGCCGTCGGAGAGCTGCTCTGTTGTCAGGCCAACGGTGTGAGAGGTGTCGCGGCCCGTCGCAGCCAGGAGGTCAATGCAAGATCCTCGCTCCATCTGTCTATAGATCTCCGCTGCGAGGGCGCAAACCCCGCCCCCTGCGACACTCGCCGCAATTAAATCCTGCCCGCCAGAGCCATGGAGATAAGACACCCTTCCGTGTCTGAAGCAGTGAGTCAGGTGGAGCCCTGCTCGTACCAGGTGTCGTGTTGTTGTTGTTGCCCCCTCCGATAACCGTCAACTCAACTGACGGTGCTGCTGTACATTAGTTGCCGCGGTCTTGTTTTTCGATTGGTTGCGTCCAAACGACTCACTGTGGCACGCGGAGAGCTAAGAAGTGGCCCGTCACCTCCTTGAGTTTTAATTGCCCCGCAGCGAATTCAAAGAATGTAATGTATGTTATAATTTCCTTGGTGGTACTTTATAGTCTTTACACTAGCGGATCAGTGGAAAGCGCTACTGCTTTTGCTTGGAAAGGTGACAGGTTCGAATCCCACTTATGGCATGTCCTAAACCTTTTTCTTGATGAACGATTGAAAACCCTTTTCGCAGAAAGTTGTGAGGTCGGCTGTTTTTTAAAAATTTTTTGTTTTTTGTTTTGGTCCGATTTGCGTCCGAACAGCTGCAGCGAGCGCGATGTCGGAGCAGAAACTGGACACGGAAGCTAAAACATTTCATGGTCTCCTCTCCCACCGGCCTCTAACGGCAAATATGCCCGGTCCGAGCAAAATGTTGTTTCCTGACGTCACGTGAGATAACGGGAAAACGAAGACCTCTAAACTCCGCCGAAATTGAAATGCCTATCTGCCGCTGCCACCTGGGGCTACCGGAGTGCGAAGTTCTCCTCCCGCCGGTCTTAAATGATGTACAGATCAACTGATCAGCATTTAATAAGAAGGACTCTGGAATTTAGCATTTGCATCCAAGGCGTGTGTGTGTGTGTGTGTGTGTGTGTGTGTGTGTATGTGTGTATGTGTGTGTGTATGCGCGCGCTGGAGTAATGGATGTGGGAAGGTGACGGGATAAAGAAATCACACCCACTTTAGGTGTGACTTGAGGTCACTGTGATGAGTCACAACCTCAGAAAGAGTCTAATTTTAATGTAGTTGGTCAATTTGCCAAAAAAAGAAAAAGCGCTGAGTGGACGGAATATTCTCGGCGGAACTGCAGGAGTCGGCTGTTTCTGACACTTTAAGAGGTTTCTGTGCATTTCCTCTGCGGAGGAGGTTTTAAACCGACTTTGATGGTTTGTTTATCTTCGGGATTATACTGGAAGTGGGTTATGGATGGATGAATGGATGAATGGATGGATGGATGGATGGATAGATGATGAATGACTGGGAAGTGGGAAATGACCCTGTCAGAGCAGCAGTTTAAAGATCGTGACATCATTTCATAAAGCTGTAGCCCCCTGGTATCCGGCTGCATTGTAGCTCCTAAGCCCCGCCTCCTCCATGTTAGCAGATAAGACACGGTCCAAAGTAAACTGTCAAAACACATGTCACACACAGATGTCACCACATTCATGTCTTCACATTCCCAATAGTTATTTTTGGCCCATTAGAAATAGGGGGGGAAACGTCATCGTTAAGAGCTGACGCCTGATTGGACAGACTGCAGGTAATGTCATCAACTCAAGATGGCCGCGCTCGTACCTGCGATAGTGTCGCTGGAGAGGTTTTTGGACAGATGGAATAAACAGAGACATCTCGAGTGGGTAAGGAGTAAAAGAAAGTAATTATGAACATCTAGGGAAAAGATACTGAAGGCAGCCATTTGTTTTTATGCACAATAAAGGTGCATTCCACCCATTTCCCCCCAGATCTGCTACAGAGATGCTCATAAACAGCCTGCTCGTGCCTGATTGTGGGTTTTTGCCCGGAGTGCTGAAATAGCGTGCTCCTACTTCCACCGTTGGCAGCGACACTTCTCTTTTTGTGTATTTAGCCAAGTACCGAGCTCGGTGGGAGACCTGATGTCCCGTGGACAGTCCACCTCCGCCATTGTTGAAGTGGGGTCCTTTAAAGCCTCGGCTGTTTCTGTCCACGTCGCTGCCCGATAGGCTTGGTTTTGATTTGTGAGGTTATAGCATTTGTTTCACTCTAGTTAGAACACTGTTTATTCACTTCAGCATTATCGTGGATGATATGATATTATTAATTTCCATATTACAGACGATTAATTGGTGTTTCTGAGGAAATATTTCATGGTTCTAGATGAAAACATAGTTTATCTTGTAATTTTGTATCTGGGCTTTAACACTTGAAGAAGGTGCGATCAAGGTATAGATCCTGAATCCTGTGTTTGATCATCAGTGGTCAAAAACAATACAATTGTCGGTCTTTGTTTCATATTTCATGTGTTTCATGAGACAGTCACCCACTGTGTTGGGTAACGCGCACCAATGGAAGCATCACATGCTGTTAGTATTCTTTTTTTTTTTTTTCTCCAAACCTGATATTCAAGAAGAAAAACACATTTTTTTTTGGTATTTATCCCAAATCCCGACTGTGTGAAAGTAGAAAAATAAGAATTATATCATTGAAAGTGATTTGCATATCAAAGACTCAAGGCGAAGATCTGCTATTCATTCAGAATTTTCATTTTGACTCGTTGTCGCACCAGCTCACTTTTGATGTTTGTGTTTGTCGGAAGAGAAATTGTTTGTCTCTAACTCTGTAACGACATCACTAAAGAAACACAACAACTCCTACACCGTTTTTTCCACCTCATTGCAAATGTAGAGTGACGGAGCTGCTGCTGCTGCTGCTGCTGCTGCTGCTGCTGCTGGAGGCTGTAATTTGAGTTTGATTTTTGCTCCAAAGAAAGAAAATCTAAATGAAAATACATTTGAGGCTGTTTTTGTCTCAGTCGCTGACAAACAAGCTTCTGTCTGTAGAAAGTGAAACGTACAACTTCTAGACAACTATACTGAAGGCATCATCATCATCACAGGATAATTAGGTAGTTAGTTGTTGTTGTTGTTGTTGTTGTTTACACTGCAATGAATAATAGGAATAAACATATGACGATGCATTTAAATCAGAAGGTTCGGATCCAATCATCACCCTTTGTTGTCCATGTGCACATTAAAGCTGTGTTGACCGTGCACTTCTGTCCTATGTAAACAAACACAGGTGGCCCCGCCCCCTTTCACATGCCACACCCCATTTTTCTCACAGGGCACTGAATCCAAAGTAAGGTGGGCAAAGTAGTGACTCGTCATGTGAGGGATCCCACAGAACCTTAAAATGTACATTTGATTTAATACTTCAAAAATATTAGGCGTCCATTGTTAGTAAAATGTCTTTTCAAAACGAGTCTTTCAAAAGTATTCCTATATGTTATTTTATTTGGAAAATTCTCTGATGATCCAATATTAATGATCCAAATAAATATTTGTTAAGAAGTCTGCCTACATTAATGTTATATTAATATATGGAAAATGAAGAGGTAAGAAATCTATTCCAAGAAATGTTGCTTCAGATCGTCAAGTTTGAATGAACTTAAATGAACTGAACAGAATGGCCTCCATTTAATGTTGCAAGGTCGTCTGTGTTGTCTAGTTTTCAGTGTCCAAACATTCATTTCAAATTACAATATGTTATTAAACGATACGTCTTATTAAGTTCATAAGGACTTTCTGTGGGCAGGACTGTCTGAAGTCTGCCTGAGGCTTTTATTTTGAAAGCAGATCCGCGTTGTTTTACAGCACGAGCAGAAAAAAAGGCTTCCCCATCTGTCATCTGTGGAAAATGAGAAGAGTTCATCAGATTAACTTATGAGCAGTGAAGATGGAATCTCTGATCGGGATGAATTTAATCAGATTGAAGACATTTGCATATGTAAACAAAGCCATTGTTGCGTTGGATAATACGTGATTGTATTCATGTGAAAAAATGGTGATAGATCTTGAATACAGGCGAGACTGGGACTGAAGTGCACACACACACTTGCGCACACACACTTCTCTCACTCACACACACACACACACACACACATACAGTCCATTCAGCATTTGAATAAAAGCCTCCCATCCTGCAGGTAAATAGCGTCCGTAGTAGTTTAGTCATCTGCGGATGCAGAGTCGGTCTGACGTCAATGTGCTGACATCAGCCGTCCCTTCAGTAAATTGCCTATTAGCTCGGGTACAGTATAGTTGCTGATGCGGTAGCTGCCAGCACGCCGCCGCCACCGCCGCCGCCGCCGCCGCCACTCTTCTCCTTGTCTAAATGTGTTGAGGGGAGAATGGCCGGGGCCACAGATGCTCTTCAACACACACACCTCACATTCCAAAACACAGGCGCCACACACACACAGGAGCCGCCCGCCACAACCCGAGTCTGACAGCGCCCACCGCCCGGCAGCTGAAGGTTACGTGCCTTGCTTAAGGGCAGCTTTAAGCTAATCATTAAAGAGATTTCCCCCAAATGATACATGGATTAGAACCGGTGACCTTCTGATCCCGGGCCTGCATTCATTTGCTGCTGCTGCTGCTGGAGGATTTTCAAACTTTCAGACTCCAAATATTAGAGTTCTGTGAACTTCCTTCTTACCTGATAATGAAAAGTAAAGTGCATTGATGCAGATGTATATATATATATATATATATATATAGTACATTTAATTTAATCGAATTCAATCTAAATTAATTTTCCTGTCCTTTCTATTGAAAACCCTTTCACCTATTTCTAGTCAGTGTGAACAGAAGTTCAAATATTATGTTATATATATATATATATATATATATATATATATAACATATAGTTGGTATATAATCATATTCATTATGCAAATATATGAATGACTTGAGGCCGTGTATGAACCGAACATTTACTTTCCATAATTCATGTATTTACATTGGCTCACCTCAACATGCCCCGCCCCCAACACACACACACACACACACACACACACACACACACACACACACACACACACACACTCATGAACCATACGAGCACACACTCCTGCGCTCACTCCCGTATGTAAGGAATCATCAGAGGAGGCTCAGTCTCTCCGTCAGGCAGCGCGTGAGCTGCACTTTGGCTCCGCCTCTTTGTAAGAATCACTTCTATTCACGCAGATAATCATTCTTCCCCGGTCTGGGTGTCGGGAGCTTTTACGATTATCCAATAAAACGTGACATTCTCAGTAATTAGGCGCGTTGCAGCTGTGAGGGACGTGAGCGGTGGCGAGCGGCTGACACCGGCTGAATGAGGCTTCGTGCATTAAGATTAAAGGACGACTCGCGGAGGCCAGCGCCTCTTTTCTTCGTCCTCACCGGGTTCACAGCTCGTCTCGACACACGCGCCCTCGCAAGGTCAAAAGCCCAGCGAGCACGGATCCAGACAAATGGCCGCCTTTGTTCGGCCGCAGCTTGGTCTCCATTATGGCTCAGGACGCGCTGGGTGACTGAAGGCTGCGCAGAATATTCACTATTCAAGCTATTTTTTTCCCCCCTGAATGATATGAACATTTCCAGTCATGATGGATCGCAACAAAGTCTGTATTTACACAAGTCATTTACATTTACATTGGAGGGGCTTTTAGTTCAGGGGCCACATGCAGCCCAGTGTGATGTTAAGTGGGCGGGGCCAGTAAGATCCTAACATAAAAACCCATAGACAACGACAACTCATAAAACATTACGACAGTTTCTTCAGAATAAATCGGTGCAATTTCAACAATGTCATCTTCACTTTTCTGGAGAAGTGCAGGTTTTTGTTTTTGCTTTTTAAAAGTCGATTGATTGATTGATTGATTTGTGGCCACCAACTTAAAGCACCAGTACAATGTATTTGTACAATTTAGGTTGATCCCTTCTATTTCTTCTTCCCGAGATATAAATAGTTATAATGATGTTTCTATCGTTGTTCGTTTACCTGAATGTACGTATGTTTACGTCAGGAGCATGTCCCCTCCCAAGGGGGCGGCCATTTTGCATCGCCATATTTATACAGTAGCCCAGAATGGACAAACACCCCTCTGGGTTTTGATATGAAAGAAACACCGGCACAGGTTTTGTTCACCTCATGCTTGAAATGGAAGGCTGTGCTGAGAGGTGTTCACCTGCAACGTGCAACTTCACCACTAGCTGCCAGTCAATCCTACAAGCCGCTGCCGCACTTCAGATATTTTCCTGTCTTTTTTCGCGCACCCTGGAATCGTTAGTGTCCAAAAATAGAGAACTACGCTTTAAAAAGATGGCCTCCTCACTCTGCAGTGGTGCCGGTGCCATCGCTACTTCATCCCCCCGCTGGTCCCAGAATATCATTAAGAGTGTGTTGTGGAAGTTTGGAGGCTCAGGGGTCAAAGGTCACTCTCTATTGGAAATCATTTCCCTGCTCTGCCTGATGTCAAGCGTGCGCTTTTTCTGTGTGAGCGCCGCGAGTGAGAGGTGCTGCTGCAGCTATCGACTGTTTTTTGTATTTTTTATTATTATTATTATTATCGTCCCCGTTGGATGTTGTTGTAAAGTGCATCGTGGGATGGTCTCACACCACCAGCGCAGTGACAGTGGATGTGAATTACGCCTCCGAGTGGGAACGAAAAGCTTTTCATTAGGCCGGAACAATAAAACACGTGCGCTCTCATCAAATATTAAACCGGGTTAATCAGCCTTGTAAGTGCAATCGCAAGGCATATTTGTATTTGTCTTTATTCAATATGACGGCCTCTGATTAATCAATGTATTAAAAACAAAAGATGATGTATTATAATGGTAATCTAAATCAATTAAAAATATGTGTTCATCCTCATTATTGTGAGTAAAACGCGCCTTTAAATTTCATATTCAAATATTTTTTTTGCTTTTTTGGAAATCATCTCCAATTTCTGCTTCTGTTTCCAAAGACATGTAATTATTTCAAATAAAGAGATGAACGCGATATGCGACTAAAACTAAACGGACTCGCGTGTACTTGAAATCAAATCTGATTATGCCGGATTTGAGTCAACTCCAGACCCCCCCCCCCCCCCCCCCCCCCCCCCCCCCCCC
>JAFBJT010047206.1:63756-74400 GCA_016785325.1 Chascanopsetta lugubris | reverse complement strand
AAAGGGGGGCGGGGAATTAAAAAAGAAAAGGGGGGGGGGGGGGGGAGGGGGGGGGGGGGGGGGGGGGGGGGGGGGGGTACAAGGACAGGAGAAAAGGGAACCGACCTGAAAGTAGTAATGAATTGAAGCCGGTTTAATTGATTGTTAATATGGAGGGATGAAGTCATCAGCAGAGGAGAGGATCAGTGCTGCCACTTCACCAGTGTAATGCTGCTATCTTGTGGCAAGGTTATGCCATTACATGTTACATGGAGTACCGACTGCTGGACAGACTCGGACTGGGAGTTTTATGATGACGATGATGATGATGATGATGATGATGATGATGATGATGATGATGATGATGATGATGATGGTGATGATGATGATGATGATGATGATGATGATGATGATGGTGATGATGATGATGATGATGATGATGATGATGGTGATTATTATTATTATTTCGTCTATGTATCGGCACATCCCATATGAGGTGGTGACTTGCCTGTATATTAAATATATTTTTGCTTTTTCTTTACACTAGTGCAGCTATGAATAGACTTTTTGAAATATTTTATTTATTTCATTTATTCATGGTTTCAGGGCTCTGATTTTATTCATATGATATTGTGATATATTTTTGAGTGTGTACATTTTTTCTAAATAGGGGGTGAGATGGATGGGACGAAGTGAAATCAGTTTTGTTGATAATAATAACAACAATAATCTACTGAATCTTAGATCTGTCAACACAACATGTGCATTGATAATAGAAAACATAAATAAAGCCTGAATTTAAAAAACAATCTCCACATTTTATTTCATCTTAAAAACATTCATCAAATGCTGCAGAAAATATTACAATATAGAACAAGTTGTACCAATAAAATACCAGATGAGCTGCTCTCACAACAACAACAACCGCAGAAACTATTCCAGGACCCACATGATCTAAACTACCATCATGTAAAACTCACAGTATTTTACACTTTGTACAAACATGAGGAAACAGCAGAGACACAATCCACGAAAAGTCCTGAGAGCCAAAGTGACAGTTTATGCTACATGCAGCGTCCCCAGCGTGTGTGTGTGTGTGTGTGTGTGTGTGTGTGTGTATGTGTGTGTGTGTATGTGTGTGTGTGTGTGTGTGTGGTTTGCGTTACCTTTCAGGACATTTTCCAGCATCAACACCGACCCCGTCAGGGCGAGTAAACCTCTAAGGCGCAATCTTATTGTTGGCGTCCATGTTTGGGTTCGAGGTGACAAGTGGTCCGGTCCATGTCACGGTGAGAGTCTCCAGAATGAGTGGAAGTCAATGTGAAGTCCCAATAAGAGCAAGTGTGTGAACCAACCTGTCAATCATCCTGCCCTGAGTTCATCATAGTAAATGGAGTGTTCAGAAATCAGATGCAGTTACAGTGTAAAACCTCTAGGCGGCGACAACTGCATTCAAGAACGTGGCTCACTAGACTCTGTCTACAGCAAAGAGTTCATGTGCAGTCGGGTGTCATCACCTTTAACGTCCCATTTCCAGTGACTGAGCTTCAGGCCATTAGCATTTTTACAGTACCAGAGAGAGAGAGAGAGAGAGAGAGAGAGAGAGAGAGAGAGAGAGAGTGAGTGAGAGAGAGAGAGAGAGTTTGACTGATCAGTCACAGATAAGCCATCCATCCATCAGGTATCAGTCCGGACACTGATCTACTCTGAACAGCAACCGAGAGCCGCACCGAGACACGAGCGGCGGCGCTGCGCATGCGCAATACGCGCACGCGCTCACACACGCGCGCGTGCGAGAGAGAGAGAGAGAGAGAGAGAGAGAGAGAGAGAGAGAGAGAGAGAGAGAGAGAGAGCTTCAGGTTCTCAGATCACAGCACCTCGTCCACATGTGCCTGACTGTATTCTTCTCCTTCAGCCTCTCGCTGCAGCTGCTGGTATTTTCTTTTGAAGAAGCCAAACTGGAAAAAAAAGGAAGAATATGTTTTTTACGTATTTTTACATCTGAAGCAGGTCCATTCTATATGGGGGCAGCCATCTTTGTTTTTTTAGTTTTTTTTTTTTTTTTTTTACAGTAGCCCAGAATGGACAAACTAAACTTCCTTTGAGTTTCTTATAAGATAAATTCTTTCATGTTTGGACAGGAAAGGTGAGGTGGGGGGGGGGTGTTCAGCTAAAACAGGCAACCTCACCACAAGATGTCACCAAATCCTACACACTGTACCTTTTTGTCACATCCATATATACAGTTGCATTAATATATGAAAAATAAATTGACATTATGTATCCTGATAAATGAACTTCAAAAAAAAGATATTTTACTTTAAATAAAAAAAAGTATAAGTATTAGAAAATGTAAGAAAAAACGACAATTAAAAAATGGATCATTTAATAATTGAAAAAAAATGAATTATGACGCACACACAACTAACTGAATGTAATGTAAACGTAAACATACCTTCCACATTAATCCCACAGCCAGAGCCAGCAGAGCCAGTCCACCAATCACACTGCCGGCGATCACTCCCACTGGAACATCGCCCTTCTCCCCTGGTTTACTGACGGTCAGCACCACCTGCACACACAGGTCACATGACTCGGACTACATCAACAGTGGTTCACAACTGATGCACAGGCGCCGCCAACGTCAGAGATAAAAGAAGCAAAACATGAAACTTGTCAGAACTTGATCGTACGGACATTTTTGCACGACGTCTTAAAGAAACCCCCCGACAACAGAATCGCATTTAAAGGCCTAGTCCGCGCGGTTTAGCTGAAAAGTAACATCTTGACATGAGAGCTTGATCTTACTGGCAGCTGTTTGACTCTGATTATGACGAGATCAGGGTTGGAGGTCTTCAGGTCGACGGTGGAGGTCAGCGCCACCGTCTGATACGTCGCCTGTCGTGACGTGAGTTTGAACAAATGGGCAGAGTTTCAGTTGAGGAATGTAATATCGATAAAAACAGAAGACGCAAAGGTTTAAAAAAAAAAAAAAAAAGTCGTTAAAGAGGATTGATTTACCGTTTTAAAGGTGCCGCCCCAGATCCTCGTCCTTACTTTGACAAAGTAATCGTTCTTCACCTCAGTGTCTTTGAGGATGCACTTTATATTCTCACACTTTGCAGTTTGACAGTCCTGTTAATTCAACACACATCAAAGAGTTGGAGTTAAAGGACATTCAGAGTGCGTTTAGATTATTCAAAAAGAAAACACTCTGCTAATGATATACACTAAACCAGTGATTCCCAACTAAGACCTGTGCTTTTATTTTGAAGGAGATTTTTCATGTATCGGCATGCCATCTATTCCCTCTCTCAAAAGTAGGTGGCGGTGATGCCCTGTAATGCTAATAAACACCTGCAAATTCACAGATAGAAGAAAACCAGCAAATGTTGTTTACATATGCTAATTGACCTTGGCAAAACAACAACAACTATTAGAATCAAAGGGCAAAAACCTCATTCAATAGAAAATGTGCCTTAAAATGGATTTTTTGGTTTGATCAAACTCCGCGTGCATCACTGAGACGCAAAAAACGATGCAGCGTTTTTGCAAAAAAAACATGTATAAATGAGCAAAGTGAAAAAAGTGCCGACTCACCAGAACGTCCAGTCCTCTGAAGCTCTCCTCCGAGAAAGAGGCTTTGTAGGTTTTGCCTCCGATCTTCAGACGATCCACCAGGCCGCTGGAGTCACAGCTGACTGAACCTCCCTGAAACCAGCAGGAGAACTTTGTTATTTGCTGCCGGAAATAATGGAGGTAAAGACTTTTCACACCGTTTGAACCAGGAAATACACTCTTATAGGATTCATTCATTTCTATTCATACACAGTTCGGTAAAGAGGCTGCTGTCAATTCATGTCATAGTCTTGTTTTGTTGTAACCATGGAGACCACAGATCAAAGACTGGACGTCAACAACAACAACAGCAGATGAAGCAGATGGAAAAGAGGGAACTCACTGTCTGTGTTTCCACGTTTGTGACATAGAGGAGATGGTTTCCACCTTTGGACGTCATGGGCAGAGCGACGGTCAGATACAGGAGGTTGACGGCAAAGTTTCCCGTTGACACCTTGAAATGATACATCGGTATTTTTTTATTGCAGTGTTTTTGAACAGACGTGAGAAATGAGATTATTATGGGATGTGAGGTGGATTCACTTACCTTGACTGTGAAGTTAAACTCGGGGCCGATGTCGTCCAGAGTTTTCACCGTTGTCACAGCGGCATTGGTCGAATTCGCCACGTAGAAGTTTATGTTTGATTCTCTGAGGAGAAGCAGTGAAATGAAATACTTTGATACTTTCATCATTATTCACTTTAAATTTCATATCTCAGTAAAAATGGAGTAAAACTAAAGAAAATCTAAAAGTCAAATCACCTGGATAAAACAATCCCTGCATCATATGTGACAGGAAGTGATATGTCCACACTGTTGTCTGCAGGTCTTTCCTCTTTACCGTCACTGTGAAGGATTAAAAAATTAAAAAATACAAAATCATATATCAACAATTCTAAATTAATGTACTAGCATAGTACATCTTTAAACATTTGTACATTGTACCTCTTGGCTTCAAATTTCACCTCAGCTCGCTTTTGCATTTGATCGAGACTGTATTCAAAGTTCAGCTGGAATTTCACCTGTAACATGAATGAATGAATGAATGAATGAATGAATGAATGAATGGCTTTAATGTCAATGTGCACATACAACAAAATGTAAAAATGCAATCCTAGAATTCCACAATTCTATTGAGAAGATGCTTTTATACAAAGCGACATACATCTAATGGTAGATGTGGAGGCTGGGAATTGAACCTGTGACCTCATGCAGTCAAGGCGCATGCTCTAGTTATAGTTGTGTTCTAAGAAAATAAAATCAATGTATGTAAAAAAAAAAAAAAAAGGGTTGAAACAGTCATTTTAAAATTCACATTCACCTCCATTAATATTCAACTGAAAAAACAGAAAAAGTGATCGTATTGTTTTTCGCACTTATTGCCCGAGTATAAAAACTCCTCAACATTCAATATATCATATATACTGTAAAACAAGAGTTTATACAATATTCTAGCAAATAATATTATTCGTACAAACCTCTTCATTCTTCTTTAGCGCTGGATATCCGACCAGGCAGGAGACCGTCTGTGTTTGTGTGGAGGTGCATTTCACACTGTCCGTCTGCACATTCATAGATAATAACATCTAATGACTCATATGCGGCTTTACTCCAGTAATACAAGATTTAAGTACAACAAATATTACAATTATTCATCCCAACAGACAACTCAAGAACCTGCAGAATGTCCCTTTACAGGCTCAAATGTTGAGGGGAAGATGAGCAACTCAAAGCAATTTGACCGCGCTGACTCACCACAGGAGAGACGGAGGAGTAGTAGAGGTTGTTGGAGAACGTGGCCACAACCCGAGTGTTGTAGGCGTTTTCCTTCTTGTTCTTCACCGACACCTGAAACAACAGCTCTCGGTTGTTGGCGCTGACCAGGACGGGAGCAGAGCTGCGACACGACACTCCACGTTACTCATTCATGTACATATACATTTAAGGGTAAATGAAAAAAACAAAACAAAAACATTTATGTAAATACAAGAAAATGTCAAGTGACGATAATGGCTGACATCCTACACACTGCACCTTTAAAGTGGAACACTGTTTATACAGGTTTTCCATGTAAAATCTGTCCGTTGTCAAAAAAAACATGATGCGTTGCCGGGAGAGGCAGGTGGTTGCAGCCAATGACCTGCTGTTTTGAATTTACAGCAGTAGACACGCCCCCTTTAGTCAGTTTTATATTAGCATGCTAACTTTAGCAGAAGTGAAGAAATCAGAGGGAGGAAATTCAAGTATTTATAACCTGCCTGCTCGTAATGCTCAGGCTGGTTATGAAGAAGTATCAGAATATAGATTGTCAGAGTTGGAGAATGACTCCAGTTGAGCCGCCATCTTTACAGATGAGTAGTTTGTTTGTAGAATTATGCAAATAAATACTGGACTATAGTTTCCACCAAACAGTCGTCGGTCGTAACTTGTTTTTGGTGCAAATAAAAAAAAATTAAACTCAGTTTTTCACTTTCTTCAACTATGTTTCATAACAATGGTATAATGGTGGTTCGCAGATCAAATGTCTGGATTTCCCTTCTAACTAAATGATCTTATGTAAGAATGCTCGTCCTTGGCAAACACCATGGTATTTTTATACTGTTAAGTTCCTGCAGTTGAACTGAAATAAACTCACGTGGCTGTGCGACATTAAAAAAAAGGAAACAGAGGAAATAGAAAAGGTGAGAAAAGTCTGTTAATGCTGTTTCAAAGTGTCTTCTTCACAGTCGGAGGCCGGATGAGAGGTTTGTTTCTTTTCCGCATCTGAAACACGACTCAGCAGAGACACAGACTCAGTCCTGCCTCAGCTCCTTCTGCCTCAGGATCACGTTTACTTTGCTCTTTAACTCTGAACCATCTCAAAAACCATCTACGAAAAAAATGAAAATAAAATAACAATAATAATAATAAAACTCTGAACCATTTCCATCCTGCACGTGTGCTGCTGTGTCATTTGTATCCCGTACGTGCAGTGAACAGGTGCGGGATTCTAACCTGGACGCCTTTGAGTCGGTGGTCACACGCAGGACCAGGTCACTGATGCACACGTCATCCGAGCCACAGTCTTTGGTGAAGGGGATCTGGAAACACAGCACAGCAACACACTCAGCATGTGACACTATTCCTCTGGACACGACAGTTAAAGGTGCAGTGCGCAGGGTTTGTGGGATGGTGTCCTGCAAGCGACAGCATCGTAGGACGTTTACAGTTGTTATAGAAAAGCTTCAACTTCGTCAAACTGCAAACTACAGACAGAGGTACTGTAACACTACTTACAGTATATAGTAGTTATCATATATAGAAATATAATGGAATGTGGCCCACATGAACACTAGGTGGAGCTGTAGCTAATGTAGTCCACTGTACATTTGTTGGAAAATTGTTGCAGATAATGACACCAACACACCAACAAACTCCTAGTGGTTCATGACTGAGCTGGATTTCTTCTGCATGAGTCAGCACATTGTTGTTGTTGTTATTGTTGTTGTTGTGGTTGGTCAAATCCTGCGCACTGTACCTTTAACGTGAATGTGTTTTTCAAAAAACAGTGTGTGTTGTCTCTGAAACTGCAAAAAACTGGCGTGACTGACTGAAATTATCACACACACACAAAAACACACACTCACACGCACAAACACACACTCACACGCACACACACACATAACATGTAATTTACAATGACTGTACAAACACCTCTGCACAATGAGCATGTTTGAAGTCAGGTCATGTTTCCGGAGGATCATCAGAGACACAGAGACGTAAACAGGGATCGTCTCACTCACAAAGAACTCAGAGGCCGTCGGCGCAAACTTATCCAGGACGGGATTCACGTCCGGATCCTTCTGCTCCAGTTCCACTTTCAGACTCAAGGAATTGACAAAGTCTGGTGTCTCCTGAAAAAGGCAAGAATAGGAACGAATGTAGTGATACGCTCATGAGGATGATCCTAAAAAAAAAAAAAAAAGACGAACTCCTCTCTTACCTGAACGTACACCTGGTAGTCTCGACAGAGGGGCGTGGCCGATATCTTTGCATTTTCCGTCAGGAAGCGCTCGTTGTTTTTGGTAAACATCCCTCTGGACGTCACTCGAGAAGCCTCCAGGTCGGCGTCCAGAGTCAGAGTGTAGGAAATGTCTGACGGAGGAGAAGAGAAGCCGATGTCAGAGCAGGCGGCAAGAGTCCAATACAGTGGTGGAAAAACCTGCAGTTCACAAGGTGGCCACTTGAGGCTGGCTCCAAAGACGAGTCAATCCTCATAGACTCCCATGTTAAAATGGTCAACTTCAACGAACATGTTACAAACTACGGTTTTGAACTCAATTGAGTGAATTTTTTTCAAACTTGCTTATTCTTGTTCTATCTCGGTTTAAAAGTGTGAATAATTAAGGGGCGTGGCCTCTTGAGTGACACCTGGGCCGACCTGGCGCGTTCATTCCAGCTCTACCTGTGCTCCACCTCTTTGCCTGATGAACCGGGAAGTAGGAGGAGTTAGGCGCGGGCAAGATGGCGACGAGCGAAGCGCCCGCTACGAGCCTCATAAGCGCTCTGCAGAAAGCTATGGCTGACGTGAAGGGATTTACCGACGGGTCCGACAGGATTCTTGGGCCTGAAGGTGGCGCTGAAACACAGGCTGGCGGTGAAACAGGAGAGTTTGCGGCCGTGGACGTTACAGGGTTTGTTGAAGATGTTGATTTTCTCCGGTTCGAAAGAAGCTTTCGTCGAGACAGAGGCGACACCACGGGACCTGGAGGACAACACATCATAATACATCAACATCAACAAGATGAGACGAGGTAAGTTAAGTTCAGTTCAGTTAAGTTAAGTTCAGTTCAGTTCAGTTCAGTTAAGTTAAGATAAAATAAGGTAAGGTAAATTAAGGTAAGATATTACTCATCTCTGCATCTAAAGTTGGACAACATGATTCCATTTCCTCCCACTGTACAAAAATGAAGCCAGACCATAGCGAATATGGAGGTGGCCATTTTGGATTGTAAATGTCACTTGATGAAATCTACACACAATCTGGGTCATAAGATCGACCTAAAATAAAGGAATACATTCACATAAAGGAGGTGGGGTTTGTTTTATGTATTCTACAGACAGAGCCTTAAACCATAAAAGTCCAGTACGTAAGATGAAGCTAAAAGTATTTCTATATGGGAGATAAATTAATGAAATAAAAAATTTAAGTATGTCTAGAATCCTTTCAAAAATATAAATTGTTTTTATCAAATTAGAATGAAGCGTTTTTATAGAGCGGGACCTCTATATGGAGGCCGCCATTCTGTGCCCAGAATGGACCGACTGAGCAGCTTCTGAGTTTGAATGTTAACTGAAGGCTGCTATGGGTTCTCCTACATGCTTGGAGGGGATTTCACTCAATCCTACACCCTGCACCTTTAATACATACTAAGCTGCTTCACTCACCAGAGCTGCACCACCTTTCCATAGGCGCCGATCGAGATGTCGGGGAGCGAATCGTCGTTCATGTCTCCGAAGCTGTCCAGGGACCTTCCGAAATACTTGAGCTGAGGATCCAGCGCGGAGCCCAGGATTCTCTTCAACACACAAACACGTCTCATCACTGTCGTCGTTGGTGTTGTTGTTATTTATTCGTCCATCCGTCGGACACTTCCTCTCTCTGAGTTTACCTGTGAGTAGTCTTTGTTCAGTGTCTTCTTCTCTCCATTGTAGATGTAGATGACGCCTCTTTGTTTGTCCTCCAGTGGAGACCCCACCACCACGTCGTTGTACCCGTCCTGGTTCAGGTCGGGGATGACGGAGATCGCCATCCCAAAACGCGCATTCTCAGTTGGGGGCGGACCGTTGAGGAACCCCTGCTCGTTCAGGATACCCTGAAAATCATTTGTAGGCTTAGGAAATGAATAACATGTGTGAAATGGAAGGGTTAGGGTCACTAACAGTGGCCGGGTTACACTTTGCTTACACTTAATATAACTCACTTTAAACTGAGTAAAAAATGTGAAAAAAAAAGTATTAAAGGTACAGTGTGTAGGATTTGAGCAACATCTAGTGGTAGAGTGGCCCTGTACAAATATGGCGGTACAACATGGCAGCCTTCATAGTGAGGCCCTGCTCCTAATGTAAACATTAAAAGGCTCATTCCAGGGTAATAAAAAAAAAATAACAATAATTCAAACGCCCCCGAAAAAAAAAAAAAAATGAGAACGTAATCTTACACACTGGACCTTTAATATATAAACCATTGACAAAACTGTTAATGGTTTTCTTTATGTCCAAATCTGCAAAGTGATGTCCTCAGGAACCACAGACTGCAAAGTGATGTTTTGTACCTTGGTGACAGAGAAGAGATAAACCCTGCCCTCCTCTCTCTTCAGCTCGCTCATGAACATGGGCGCCCCCACCAGGAGGACGTCCGTCACCCCGTCTTTGTCCACGTCCAGGGAGCACAGCACGCTGCCAAAGTACGACCCGATCTGGGGGAAGACGGCGGCAGAAAATTCCTCACGTTACCCGGACGCAGGTACGGGCTGAAAAAGGACAACAACCGAGCGTCGTCCTCTCACGTCCGCACCTGTTTCCCTCTCTCGGAGTCGACGATGGCGGTTTGCTTCTGAGCGCTGACGGTGTAGACGATGACTTGTCCCGAGTGGTTGGATCGAGGGGCGCCGGCCACGAAGTAGAGCGTGGAGGCGTCGGTCAGTGTGGTGACGGAGTAACCTGGAAACACCCATCATTTTTAGATGTGACAAAAATGACTGAAATCGTACACACTGCACCTTTAACCAGAGTAAAGTCAAAATAATATATTTTCATTCGATTTTGTCTTTGGGGTGGACCGATATGACTATGACTGATGTAACTCCACGCACAGTATATACTGGGTAAACTGTGTGCGTCTGTGCTGTGTTCACTGTATCTCGAGTGGAGTTTACTGAACGAGCCTGACGTCCAATCACAGGGCAAACACTGACCCAGCAGTGAGCTGTGGTTTCTGTCTTGCAGCGTCCCCTCGAAGGCCGAGACCGGGAGGATGTCAACACCAGCTCCTCTCTGATGGACGA
>JAFBJT010047206.1:39664-60907 GCA_016785325.1 Chascanopsetta lugubris | reverse complement strand
CCCTGATTTAAAGGTGCAGTGTGTAAGATTTGGTGACCTCTAGATGTTGCATGTTGTATCCATCACCTCACCCTCGCCCTTCTGAGCATAGGAGAACCGATGGTAGACTTCAGTTATCATTCAAACTCAACAAATGTTTAGTGCGTCCAGTTTTACTCCTGAAAAAACATGGCGGCCCCTGTAGACGGGACCTTTTTCCCGATGTGAATATACATTAATGGGCTCATTTCAGAGTAATGAAAAGAAATAAAACATTTAGGTGATAATCAATTCATAAAAATGTCAGGATGTAGTTGTTCTGTAATCTTTTTTAGAAGTTCCAAAAATGAACCAAATCTTACCCACTGCACCTTTAAAAGATTTCCCCCAGATTTTGTAATGATTTCACCTTTCACAGCATTTATTCTGCTCATACTCAAACAACGTAGCGTGTAACACCGCACGAGATCAAACACATGTCCAAAACGCAACACCGTACAACTGTATCACCACATCGCACCGAGGGTGGGAGAGGGAAGGAGAAGTCGTACATTTTTCATTTTCATTTCCTCGCTTGTGCTCAGGAGCAGTGTGAGTGTGACGAGGCAAACAGAAGCCAGACCACAGGAAATCTGTCCAAGCAACAAATGGCCTGTGTGTGCAAGGCGGGCAAACAGAGACACAAGCTGCAGCTATTTTTAGTGCAGGATTAAAGGTCCAGTGTTTAATATGAGGGTGGAATTACTAACATTTACACCGACAAAAATGTGATGTAAAATAAGTAGTCTGACGTTTTAGAGTCTATAATTACCCGACGGTGAGAGTTGTTGATTTAATTACCCCCTAACGAGCTTTTTTCTACAGTGGCTGTGAATGGACAAACTCAACAGTTCTAATGGTAACTGATGGCTACTGTAGATTCTCGTGTAGTGTAAGTTGAGGGGTATTGGGCTCCAACATGTAAGTTCACCCCTTCATCTTTGACTAAAGCCTACGTACTGAACCTTTAAGTCAAGAGTTTTACAGGTGTGATATTGTCTCCATAACAACAGTGAGAGGGATGCATGTTGATGATGTCACTGTAAAACAATATCATTAGAACCGATGACTATCATATGTTTGTCGGGGCATATGAGTATGTGTATATTTGTGAGGATGGGAAATGAGGCCCAGGCGTCTCTAGTGCCACCTGGTGGCTGGCTACAGTGTAGATCACAACTACCAGATGTCCGAATTAAATCCGAACAAAAAGCACCTTTAAATCTCGCCTCCGTTCGCGAATACAGATATAAGGTCAGATAAGATAGCTTTCTATTATCTTTGTATGGGTAAAGTTCACAGTTGCAGCATCGCACAACAACTAATATACACAGAAACAGTGCGTGAATATAAATTCATGAAAATGTCAGGATGTAATTGTTCCGTAATTCTTATAATACATTTTTCAGAAGTTACAAAAAACCGAAATCGTACACTCTGCAGCTTTAAAATACGCCCCCCCCCCCCCCCCCCCCCCCCCCCCCCCAGATTTTGTAATGCTTTCACCTTTCCCAACATTTAGACATGAGTGAGACATCATCAAGCTCTTAGTGCAATGTTCTATAGACGGACTGCAGTCGGTATAAATGACCTGCGGAGGCGCTCCGTCCTACACTTTGGGTGTGAAGGAGCTGCTTGAGGCCCCCTCAAAATAACATTTTTATCCAGTATTCTTCCGTAATTGTCATTTGTAATTGTGTGTGTGTGTGTGTGTGTGTGTGTGTGTGTGTGTGTGTGCGCGCGTGCGTCAGGTATTTGGGAACATCAAGCTGAACGAGGAGACCCACATCAACCAGCACAATAACTTCAAGACCTTCTCCAGAGCCCTGATGCTGCTCTTCAGGTGGGAAGCCTCAGTCTGTGGAGTTCATCCCTTCTCCTCCTCATCCAGATGTTTAGCTCCAGTGCTTCAGACGAGCCGCGTTGGTTTGTGTCGAATGGAGACCCCAGCTGTGAGCCACCATTACTCGCTCATTCGCCACACTCGCTTCACTAAGTAACATGTTTTTTAATGTCGTCTGAGTGGCGTTGCTAGGTTACGTTAACGAGGATTTGCTCTCCCAAGTACCCGAGGGGCTACTCTGTGTCGAGAGGTGATAGATGCCGCCGTGCATCACTTGGCCCCCGAGCAAATAGCTTTGCACTGGAGGTAGAGTCGTCTGTTAGGATTTTTAGAAGTGTTGTGCTTTTACTCTCCCACATTGACAGTTACATTTGATGGAGAGGGAAAATAAGTGAAAGATACACTTTATGAATCCCACAGTGGGGAAAGTTCACCGTTGCAGCTGCTCAAGAGGCGGATACTTAAAAGAAACGGTGTGAAAAGGAAAATATTCAAAGAGAAAAATCTGAATTGTTAAAAGGAGAAGATTCACATGAGAAACATAAACAAAAGGGTCACTAAGATAAATTGCACATAAGATAGACAAATAGTGACAGCACTCTTGTGCCTACTAATATTTGTAGTAGTGGCACAGTAGGAATAGCAGCATCAGTGGTGATACAATAATAATTATGATAATAATGAGGATGATGATGATAATAATATGATAATATAGGTATCAAGTAGTAGTATAATAAGTGTCAAGAAAAGCAATAGCAATAATAGTAGTAATAATAATAATAATAATGATAATAACAATGAATGTATAAAAACATTCATAATCATACCTCATTCTAAAGTGTGTGAATGTACAGATAACAGACTAACTTAAGATTTGCAGTGAAGCAAAAAAAATAGACAACAAAACAACAGTACAACACATGACAATAAAAATAGATTTAAAGGTCTCTGGTGCAGAGCCAGCTCAAAACTCTGCGAGTGGATGGAGTGAGTCGTCACGCTTTGATCGCCTCTGCCAATGAAGTCGTTACTGTGAATAAACTGAGAGCTGGACTCACACTCCTTCGCCTCTTGTGTAATGTGTGTGTGTGTGTGTGTGTGTGTGTGTGCGCGTGCAGGAGTGCCACAGGAGAGTCCTGGCAGGAGATCATGTTGTCGTGTTTGGGGGGGCAGCAGTGTGAGACGGACCCCTCCCTCACCTCAGAGCCAGAGGGCGGCTGCGGCTCCGACTTTGCCTATTTCTACTTTGTCTCCTTCATCTTCTTCAGCTCCTTCCTGGTAAGAAGAAGCTCACAGACGTGAGGCTCTAATGACACTAACTTGTGTATAAGCAGATGATTGTTTGCACCTGTTGAATCAGCTGTTTTCCATCTACAGCAGACTTGGGCAATACACGGCTCGTGGGCCAGAACCGGCTCGTACAGTGGTTCAATATGGCCTGCGAGGTTTCAGGACAAAGTATGAAGCTAGAAAAGATTAGACAAAAATGGACTCAATATACTTTTATTTTGAAATGCCCCGGTTTCCTGCGTGTGTGTGATTCTGTCCTGCTCAATGTCAACATGACATGTGCAGTGTCTCAATGTAGGTGGAGGAGGTGGTTTCATGTTTTTGGATATGGACGGATGGAGGGTTGGATAGAAAGATAGATGGATGGATGGAAAGATCGATAGAAGGATGGAAAGATCGATAGAAGGACAGATGGGTGGATAGATGGATGGATGGATGGTAAGATCAATAGAAGGGGGGATGGATGGATAGAAAGATAGATAGATGGATGGATGGATGGATAGAAAGATAGATAGAAGGATGGATGGATGGATGGATAGAAAGATAGAAGGATGGATGGATAGAAAGATAGAAGGATGGATGGATGGGTGGATAGAAAGATAGATAGAAGGATGGATGGATGGATAGAAAGATAGATAGAAGGATGGATGGATGGATGGATAGAAAGATAGAAGTATGGATGGATGGATAGAAAGATAGATAGAAGGATGGATGGATGGATAGAAACATAGAAGGAAGGATGGATGGATGGATGGATAGAAAGATAGATGGATGGATGGATGGATAGAAAGATAGATGGATGGATGGATGGATGGATGGATGCCCACCTCTGATCTCTCGTCACAGAAACAGCGAGGTGTACTCCTCTCTGTGTTCTCCGTCTCCCCAGATGCTGAACCTCTTTGTGGCTGTCATCATGGACAACTTTGAATACCTGACCAGGGACTCGTCCATCCTGGGCCCTCATCACCTGGATGAGTTTGTGCGCATCTGGGGGGAGTATGACCGTGCCGCCTGGTCAGTGTCTCCATCAGTGGTGATGACTCAGCATGCACAAGTTCACACTTTTGAATTAAGCGTGCCACCGTATAATGTGGTACAGGTACTGTCGAGTTCCAACGTTGAAATAAATGACCATTTCTAATAGTCATTAGTCAGCGCAAAGTGAACGCTTCAATCTTAGTGGTGGGTGTTTGAGTGTTGCTCCACCTCCTCACACTCAGACTGTTTATAGAGACTGATGACATGTCTCCACTTCCTCCCACCGTCCTGAGAGCAGGCCAAAATATCCAGAACAAAAAAAGCTGCCATTTTACTCTGCAGACAACATTTGGAGTCAGTGTCTTCTGAGGACCCACTGACCAATCACCTGTCACTGTCTTCTGTCAACCATGATGTTTGACCTTATCTTTATAGCAAGGAAATAACCTTCAAATCACAGCCATTAATCACAACCCATAGTAACCTAAAATGATAGAAAGCATTGTTTGGATTTGTCCATGGTCCATCCACTACCATGGAGAATACATTACTTCTGACCTACACTTCAGTCAGCCACTAAGGGGATTTGATTGGTTTTTAATGGTCCACCTTTCTATGCAGTTTATGTTCACTCGTCCACATCAGTCTTGACAAAACTCATTATCTTAAACTTATTAAACCAAGTAACTTATTAAACTCACTAAGGCAGGTGTTTCAAACATACGGCCCTCCGGGGGGTTCAATCTGACCCGCGAGATGACATTAACTGCCATTTTTCAATCAATGTAGCTGCTATTGCCACTAGGGGTCGCACCCAACATCATGCACCGTGTACTACTTTTTGCACTAGAACAAAACGTTTGGAGTTGTCGTCATTAAAGAGGTTATTATGCTGTGATGACCCTCTGCACTCGGGACAATGAGCACAAATGAATCCCAGGGACAGAGGAGAAAGAACATGTGGCTTTAAAGGACATTGTTCATGCACCACAGCGTCTCACTGAGCACTGCACATTAAAGTCCGACTGTAAACACACAGGGAGGAGTGTGTAACATAGTTCTGAATAATACATGTGCCTCTGCAGGGCAGCGCTAAATCACAGCTCTGACTCCGGCTCCAACATTCAGTTTATATAAAAAAAAAAAAAGGATGATGGTCTTTGAAAGGGAGAGTTTGATGACACGTCCATGTTTTAGTCAGTCTGGATATTTTCTGGATTGTCTTCTGGCCAAAATGTCCAGATAAAAATGTTACAGTAAAACTTTACGTCATGCCCTTTAACGTCTCGACAAGCTCTATCAGTCCCACAGTTCAGCTGCTTTATACTGATGCCGTGTCTTCCATGGACCTATTAAGGTTTTCGGAGTCCATGTTTTCACAAATGGTTGAAAGGGTTTGATTTAAAGGTACAGTATGCAGAATTTGTCAGTTGCGCGCCAGCTACACCGGGATCATTATATTTGTTTGTTTTTTTCTTTATATTTTTATTCACGGAATGGCACGAGGAGTATAGAGAAGTGACACAACAATGTGTATGTATTTATGTTCAAAAAAATGCTAAACAACAGAAACAAAAACAAACAAAACACATACAAAAATACTGAACTAAGCAAAAAAAACAAGTAGATATATGGACATCGTTTAAGCATAGGCACAAATTCTAAAAAAAGAATATAAATAAACAAAAAGAGAAAGGGGACAAGAGAGGTGGAGGGGATCATCCAGGAGACAAGGAAGAATTCGAGGTGAGGAAAGTCAAGAGAGGTTGCCTCTTGTCAGAGAACTCATCCGTGTTACCTCGCGATGCGTGTTGTTTGTTTCAGCGATGTTCACACTTTAGGAAAAGTACCGGCGCTCAAAATCCTCCATACTGTACCTTTAATGTTGCCTCCAAACTACTGACAGGAGGAGCGACTCGGTGTTGACCCCTCATGTGTAACCACTAAAGACGTGTATGTTCTTTGCAGTGGTAGGATCCACTATAAGGAGATGTACAGGGTTATTCGCACTATCTCTCCTCCTCTGGGCTTTGGAAAGAACTGCCCCCACAGGGTCGCGTGCAAGGTTTGATTTACCCTCCCCCCCCCCACCCTCCCCAACCCCACCCCACCCAATGCCGAGATCCACACCCCCCGCCCGCCCGCCCCCGGTTCCCCTTTACTGCCCCGCTTGACCCTAAGGGGTTTGTTCCTCAGGTCAAAGAATGACACCGCTCCAGTCTGTGGGTACTAAGGCACCGGATCTCCCTCGTGTGAGGGGAGCCGGTCCCTTTCTACCTCGATGGATCTGGTTTTAGTAACTAACCCTCTCACACCCACCCACGCAGCACCACGCAGGGGTAAGTACCAGACCGTAGAACCAGATCCCGGCTGTCATTCCTTTGCTCATCCTGTCCGAGGTTTCCTCCTCCCCCAGATTTCTATGCCCTGTCGGCCGCATAGAAAGAGATTCAACCTGCTCTGTTTCTCCTACTTCTGCTGTCTCCTCCCGTGTGCTGCCTTTGGATTAACCCTTTCTCTTCTATCTCCTCCATCCTTCCTTCCTTCATTCCTTCCTTCCTTCCTTCCTTCCTTCTCCTCCACCATTCCCACTTTCCTGCACTCCACCGCCCTTCAATTTCTCCTCCACCTCCACCTCCCCCCACCCCCCCACCCCCATTCCACATCGTCACGGCTCCCTGGCGCCCCCCAGTGGTCGTATCCATTACACAGACATGTATGAGATGTTGACCAACATGTCGCCACCTCTAGGCCTGGGCAAGAAATGCCCCTCCAAGGTGGCATATAAGGTAGATTAAGCGCCCACAGGGGCAAACAGGCACTTCCCTCCCGTGTGTTCAGCGAAGAGGAAACGTTCAGTGTTTGTGTCCTATGTTGGAGAGGATGACATGGTGCAGTTCTGCTTGTTCCAGTTCTATTTTTCAGTTGTTGTTTTCCTTCAGATGAATTGCCTCAGTGGTGATTTGGCTGTGTTGCTTTGCGCCTTGGCAGAGAAACGTTATCTTTTTTATCGTTTGCTGGCTTTTATGAGCCGGCTTCCCGAGCGCAACAGCTCCATGCTGAGAATCTGTCTGCTGCTGACTGATGCTCTCATTTCATTCACACTTCTCCTTTTCTGCATGTGCCTCCTGCCTCAGCCCGCTCTCACATGTGTGTGTGTGTGTGTGTGCGTGTGTGTGTTGTTGCCGTGAGTCGTAACCTCTCATGAGCCTGCAAGCATGCTCCATTGCTGCAAGAGGACAGGATTATTTGTTTAAAATGAGATCAATTAAAGGTGCAGTCTGTAAGATTTCGATCCATTTTTGTCACTTCAATGTGTAGAAAAAGAAATACAAAACAATTCAATAGAGACATTTTTACCAATGTCTAATCACTTCAATGTATGGCTTGCTTTCTACATTACCCTAAGATGAGCCCTTTAATGTATATTTACATGGGGGGGTGGGGGGTCCACCCTTTGGGGGCCGCCATGTTTTTTACAATAGCCCACAGTGGATATACTCAACATCTTTGGAGCTGGAATGACAGCTGAGGGCCACCGTAGGTGTTCGGATGGGGAGGGTGAGGTGATGGATGCAACCTGCAACTTCACCTGTAGATGTCACCAAATCTTACACTCTGTACCTTTAATACATTTTATGAAAACCAAAACAAAACTGCCGATACCCAGAAAAACCATGGTCGCTGATGTGCTCATATTTTTTCAGTGCAATGTATTATTGCCGTCATACATAGACTATAAAGTAATAACACATTTTAATTAGTATATAATCACGTGAATGTATTTTGTTTGTATTGTAGAATGAGCCCTTTATATTTACATCAGGGGCAGATCCTCTCTGCAGAGGTCACTATGTTGCACCACTATGTTCTTGTGGTCGCCCAGAAATGGATCTGCATAAAAAATGGAATGGATTCTCCATTGGTGTATAAGTGGTGATGTGTGTGTAGGAGCAGCTCAGGATCTGACTCATGGACACAAGTGTGAAAACGGAACCTGAGGGAAGTGATTCTCTTGTTGTGTCTGGGACTGAGTCTTTCACTGAGACTGACTCAAATTCACTGTCTAGTAAAACATTTTCCTCTGAGACAAAGCTGAGACAAATGGATCCGAACAAATGAAGTAAAATTCAACAAATGTAATCTGACCTAGTGGTGAAGTTTGGCTACAGTAGAAACGAGACCCAGGAGGACCCACTCCATATGTTGGATATAAAATGCTCATTCTCCTAAAAAAATAAAATAAAATTCAACAATTCTTTATTTAGGATGATTATACACCAACAAAAACACAATTCAGGATTGATCACAGTTTATTTGCCCAAATCCTGCAGACCGCGCCTTTAATTCATATTGTTTATGACACAATGAATCATGCACAACGAGCCACCACTGCCCTTCTGGGATTCCTTCCTTTGTAGTTGTCTGTTTGTATTGTTCACTGTCGTCCCGGGTCCCGACTGACCGTCACTCGTCCTCTGCCGCCATCAGAGACTGGTCCTGATGAACATGCCCGTGGACGAGGACATGTCCGTCCACTTCACCTCCACCCTCATGGCCCTCATCCGCACCGCCCTGGAGGTCAAGATCGCCAGAGGTCAGGCCAAAGATCGGCGCGCGCGGCGGCTCGAACAGGAACTGGGACCATCTCAATCTGTCAATCGCTCTCCTCCCGTCCAGGTGGCGAGGACAGAAACCAGATGGACCTGGACCTGCAGAAGGAGATCGGCGTCATCTGGCCTCATCTGTCCCAGAAGTCACTGGACCTGCTGGTTCCCATTCACAAAGGTGAGGTCCGCGTCCCACCTGCAGCTGAGCTACAGTTGCGAGGGTCAGGGTTTGATTGTTTGTGCTTCTCGTCCTCAGCCAGTGACATGACGATAGGGAAGATCTATGCCGCCATGATGATCATGGACTACTACAAGCAGAGCAAGGCCAAGAAGCTCCGGCAACAGCTGGAAGAACAGGTACTTTATTTTCATCAAGAGCTGTTAAAGGTGCAGTGTGTAAGATTTGGGTCATTTTTTTGGCCCCTCTAAGAAATATTACAAAACAGTTCTATACTGACTTTTTCAAGAATTCGAATCACCCAAGTGTAATATTTTTCTTCCCGAACCCATTGATGTATATTTACGTGAGGAGCGGGTCCTCTCTACAGGCCCGCCATGTTTTTACAGTAGCCCAGAGTGGACATACCGAACAACTTTTGAGTTTTAATGACAACTGAGGGTTAACATATAGGTTCTCCTGCATGCTGAGTAGGGTGAGGTGATGGATGCAACATGCAGCTTCACCTCAAGAAGTCACCAAGTCTTACACACTGCACCTTTAAGGTTCTGTCAGATCCATCGAGTGTGTGTGCTCTATTGTACCAGACATTCAAACTGATGTAAAGTCCGCAGAATACAATGTAACCACTTTCAGTATCAAACTATTATCTTTTTATCAGTCGGAGGGTGAAACATAGATACCAGCTCATCCTTTTAACATTCTATTCCCTGTTTGTGCGTCCAGTCTTATGAAAATGATAGTTCCGAATATTTAGTTGGAATCACATATTAAAGGTGCAGTGTGTAAGACTTGTTGATTGGTGTTGGCATGGTGTATCCATTACCTCCCCCTCACCCTTCCGAGCAAGTAGGAGAGCCAATGATAGCCCTCGGTTGTTAGTATGTCCACTCTGGGCCACTGTAAAAACATGGCGGCCCCCATAGAGAGGACCCACTCTTGATGTAAATAAACAATGGGCTCATTTAAGAGCAATGAGAACAAAATTACATTTAGGTGATTATGAAAATACTTCTTTCTACCAATAGATGTGACAAAGATGACCGAAATCGTACACACTGCACCTTTAACTGATCTGACTCTGATGATCAAAGGTCAAAGGTCACGGTCATACCGCTTCTCACAATTGATTCATGACCTTTATGTGGCCAAAGATCAGTATGACTCCAAATCCTATCGGAAAAATAAAGTGGTTGTGAAACAGGTGAAAGTGCTGCGTAGAATTTATAAATCGAACCATTTTCCAGACCAGTAAAGCTCTTTCTTTCGTGCCTTATTTGAGTGAATGACCGTCTCTTGGTATTTTCTCCCCCCTCCCCCCTCCCCCCTCCCCCCCCCCTCCCCCCGACCCCTCCCCCCGACAGAAACACGCTCCCATGTTCCAGCGAATGGACGCTTCCTCCCTCCCTCAAGAAATCTTATGCAACGCCAAGTCCCTGTCGTTCCTCAGACACAGCGCAGGATCCGCCCTGTAATGACCGACGCGTCGCTCTCCTCACACAGGTGTTGGTGTTTGCTCTGTGGAGGCAGAGACCACCTGGACTCACGCTCTGTGTCCTTTCAGCACCAGAGGAGGTTTCGTGGCGCTCAGCCCCGTCTCTCCTCAAGAGATGTTCCTGCAGCCGCTGTCGGCTTCCAGGGACAAGAAGGAAGAGGAGGAGGAGGCTGACGATGACTACCGCTCACCGTACCTCCCTTACCACCACCCGTACCACCATCACCACCACCACCACCATCTGCACACACTGGTAACCGCTTCAGATGATGATGTCCACGGTGTCTTATGAGAGTCAAGACGAGTCATCTTCTAGCGCTTATCCAGTATTCTGGGACGGCCATCTTGTGATAGGTTTTCAGATTTGTGTTTAGGGCAGTGACACTGGTCGATGATACACCATAAGCCAAGGATATCGAACATAAGGCTCGCGGGCCAAAACCGGCCCACAAAGGGTTCAAATCCCGCCCAGAAAGATGAGAGAAGACATTAAAGGTGCAGTTTGTAAGATTGTAGTGGTGCAGTTGCATGTTGTATCCATCTGGCTACTGTAAAAACATGGCGGCCCCCATAGAGAGGACCCGCTCCGCAAATGAGTATACATTAAAGGGCTCATTTAAGGGCAATGGAAAACAATTAGGTAGTTATAAATTCATGTGACTATCAGTGTGTTATTGTTTTGTAATATTTTTTAGAAGTGACAAAAATGACGGGAATCTTACACACTGCACCTTTTAGATTGGTCCAATGGGCGATGAACCGCAGTGTCAATTGCATTTGACTTGTGTCCTCACTTTGACGCGTGACATAATCCCGCTCTGTCCTCTCCTGTGATGTCACCGCAGGTGCAGGATGTGGTGGAGTATAACCAACTGATGCAGCAGGCCAGGCAGGACCCTATTAAATCGCCTCAGCGGGCGCCATCCATCAGAGCGTCCTCCATGCCCAGACTGGCTGTCGACCCCCAGGTGATAATAACCTTTCATTAAAAACTGCGTGCCGCCCAAAACAGCTCAATTTGAGCTATTTGAGCAACAGCAGCCGCGCGAGCGCGGTACAGCCTCCCTCATGCTTCACCACTTTTCCGTGCCTTTGACCACTGTAGTTGATACTGCTGACTGCGAAATATTACAGGTGTACTCAGCACACTACAAATGTTGCATTAAAGGTGCATTGTGTACGATTTCATTCATTTTTGTCATTTCTAATAATATTACAAAACATTACGTTACATTAAATACGGACATTTTCATGAATCGAGCCCGTTTATGTATATTTACATGAATACAGGGGTCCTCTCCATGGGGGCCGGCATGTTTTTACAGTAGCCCAGGGTGGATATACTCAGCCTCTTCTGAGTTTTAATGACAACTGAAGTCTACCGTGCATGTTCAGAAGGGTAAGTGAGGTGATGGATAAAACATGCAATTTCACCTCAAGATGTCACCAAATTTGACACACTGCACCTTTAAAGTCTGTGATTTATACATGTATTCTCTCTGCACGAGATTGAAACAATTTGTTATGAGTGACTGTTTGGTGGAATCCTTCAGTTCATGATGTGATCTGTAATTGGTGATGATATAACTGATTCATTTTCCGATTGTGTGTTTGTGTGTGTGTGTGTATGTGTGTGTGTTTTTGTGTGTGTTTTTGTGTGTGTGCAGCCCGCTTTGTCAGCAGACAGTAAACTGATGAAACGTTCCTTCTCCACCATCGGGGACCAGTGTGTGAACGGCCTGTGGCAGGAGCAACACTCTCTGGAGAGAGTCAGTCCTGATGACACGTACAGACCCCGACAGAGGAGCTACAGAGGTCACATGATCCTTGTCAACATTTCATTTCAAAGATATTGTGTGTTCATTCAAACAGCATTTAGATTGTGTGTGAGCAGTTTGAATCACTCATTAAATTTCACTGAAATTGGTTTGCGTTAGCTCACCACACATGAATACTTGTTTATTTTCATTTGATACTTTAATTTTGTGTGATTTTGACTGATAGATATAAAGTCCTTCTGAAAATGGATTTTAACGTCAGTCTGAATTGTAATTTTCCATTTAAACGTCCTTCCTGTATTGTTGCTCATTTGCATAATTGCACCTGTCATTTAAGCGATGGAGAAAATACTGCCTGGATCATTTCAATATCTTCTTTATAATTTGATGAGACCCTGACCCTTAACTAAATGACTAAATTTGCACAATGTGCAGTGACGAGAATCAACCACAGAGAGCCGAGCAGTCACGAGAGAGGCAGATCCAAGGAACGGCGCCACCTTCTGTCACCCGACGTGTCCCGCTGCAACTCTGAGGAGCGAAGCCAGGACGCGTCGTGCGAGAGGAGACGGTCCCGCTCGCCCAGCGAGGGACGTGCGCACACCTCGCAGAAACAGGCAAGACGATGTCCCCGGTCCTCGCAGATCGGTCCACTGGATCAAACCATGCGCCGCTGATGACTCGGCCTTTTTGTCTTCATCTCATGCGCAGGTCAACCTGTCGAGCAGCCCCGCCCACTCTGCCTCAGACTCCAGCACTCCCCGCAATCGGCGCCAACTGCCCCCGACGCCCTCTCGCCCGCGGCCTTACATCTCCTACTCCCCTCTGGTTTGTCGAGCCCAGACCTCTCCCACACCAGCAGCCTCGTCCGAGGGACAGACCCAGCCTCAGGACGGCCCCGTGGGCTCGGCGGAGCCGTCGTGGCGGGCCGACAAGGAGGCCAGGCCCCCTGCTGTGCCCCAGGGGTCGAGCGGGGGTCAGCCGTGCCACCCGTCTCCTCACCGCTACATCTCGGAGCCCTTCCTCCCGTTCCACGACGACTCCGGCGGTGGCGAGTCAGGCGACCGGCAGGACACGCTCACCTTCGAGACTGCCATAGCGACCAGCCTGGGACGGGCCAATGCCATAAGCTCCGCCCCTCAGCTGAGACACTCCTGGCAGGTTCCCAACGGGCATTTCCGCAAGCACTTGGGCCAGACGAGTCCGGCCGGAGCCAGCGAGCTGCTAAGTGACACGGACGAGGACGACCGGTGCTAAAACAGGGGGTGAGGGGGATGCGCGGAGCGGCCGCGGAGCCACACGGGTGTCGCTGGTCCGTGGCTCGTGTTCAACTCAGCAGCAGTAGCATAACAGGCAGGACTGGAAGCCACCTCTCTTTATCTGGACGTCTGTGTGCAACTTGTCCTTCCCCGTGTGTCTCTTGAGGCTGGAGGGAGGCCGCGCGTTTGTGTGTGACGAGAATTAGCCAAATGAAACGAGTAGCAGAGTCTTGCGGTACGACGAGTAGCTCGCGGTGGGTTGTTTTTTGTTTTTTTTACCCACACAAGGGCTTTCACACTGGCAGGGAACCGGTTTATGTTTACTTCCGCCCCCGTGTGGCGAGGAATAACGCTCCCTCCCTCCCTCCCTGGTTCCCTTTGAACTGGTTTGAACGCGGGCCGGTGCGCGAGAAAGCGCCACGGTTCTCATGGGGCCGGAACCAGAACGGGCCGGGCTCCCTGCCGGCGTGAAAGCCCGAAATGTGACCGAGCACTTCCAGTGTTTCCATCGTTTGGTCAAATATGGCGAGATGTGGACGCGAGGCGTCCGCTCCTCTTGTGGAATTCGAGTCAAGTGCATTTTGTGTCGGTGAACGTAGCATGTTAAACCGTGATGAGTGGAATGTGTTTGAGTCGTGGTTCATGAGTCGAGGTGGTCCGAGGCCGTAGCTGTGCGTGTTTGTAACTGTAGCAAAGACACAAGGTTCAGCCAGGTGTTTGTAATCAGCAGCCAGCCATTCCCAACAGTTCATGTTTACAAAGTCCACATGGTCATTTATGGTCAAGTGATTAAAGGTGCAGTGTGTCGCATTTAGGGCAGTGATTTTCAACTGGTGGGCTGCATCCCAAAGGTGGGGTCGCGGACATGTTTTCAGTGGGTCGCAAGCCTTTGACTAGGAAAAAAAAAAGTCACGACTTTTACTCTGAAGAGGACTTTAAATGCATTGGAGTGCCGTCTATTCACACTCCTTAACATTAGGTGGTGGAAGAAGAAACCACGCGAAGTTTGTTTACATAAGAGGTTGAAAATGCCCCATGGTCGTCATGAAGGGGGTATGGTGGGTCCGGAAGCCAGACCACCAGAAAGCCACTGTTTCAGAGAGTGTGATATTTAAAATGATGTTTTCATTTGTGTATCATCATCTGATATCGACTTGTTTGTGTTTTGGAATGAGCCCTTTATTTCAACATCAGAGTGGATCCTTCCACATGGGGCCCACCATTTTCCTACGGTTGACAAAAATGGACAAACCAAACCCTGACTTTACAGGTGTCCTTTAACATTTTATGTCACCTGAAGACAATTGTTGGTTCTTCTCAACAATCGGAAGGGAATCGGGGCGTGGGATTTGTCACTGCCACTAAATCCTGCACGCTGAGCCTTTAAAGTGAGGGCAACATGAACTGTGTTGACAAAGAAGGCCAAATTAGAATAAGGACGGTCCGGTGAAGTGATATTATTGTGATTGACCCACCCACCCTTTACTGCTGTCACCTAGCAACAGCGCTGCGGTTTCACACAACGAAATGTTGATGCTCCTTTGTGTTTCCACGCGTGCAGTAATAGTTAAAGGTGGAGTCTATCAAACAACATCTCACTTACCCTCCTGTCGGCCCTCTGGTGAAAGCTACACCCTGACACCGTATGAATGTGCACTTTCTGACTATTGCTCAAAGCGGAGTGGAGGAGACGGCGCTGGGAGGACAGCTCTGTTGACATCAGTGGCGCGTACCTCTCGGGATCGTTGCGAAGACTCTCGGACTGCATCCGCCGATGCCGATGATCAGGATGTGAAGAGAACGAGAGACTCCACCTTTAACATCTCTCGCATCTTGTTTCCTTCTTGCACCGTTACCTCTTTGTAAAAATGCTCTGTCACCAAGACGCGATGTGAAAGGCTGGTCAAAAACAAGATGGCCGAGTGTGTCGGTCTTCTGAAGCGGTCCCTGAATGACACAACAACCCCTGAGTTGAGACACAACTACAGACTGTAGCCCGTCTAAAGATGGACGACACCCTTATAGAAATGCAAAGCTAAAACATTACGGACGGTAGGCGCTGCCATTTTTAATCAAAGGTGATTGTAGCCAGAGGTTTGTCTCCGTGCTCCCATCTGCTAACCTGGAGCAGATCGGAGCGATGACCTCTACCACGATGTAGCTTCACTCCATGTGAGCCGGCCCGTTCTCAGAGTGTGTCGCCATGGCAGCGCGATGCATGTGTGCGTGGGCGGTGTGAAGGAGAAAGGAGAAGTCATGTGTTGTCTCAGGATACTGTAACATTGCTTTTGTAACTTACTCCCACCGAGTTGCTCTTGACCTGAAATGAACCTTTACCCATCGGTTAGCGTGATATCCAACCGCCAGACTGTCCCACAGCCCGGGGGGGACGTCTCCAACACATCCCGGATCAATGATCGACGTTGTGCCGGGAGAGGTGACAAAGCCATGTTTCTTCCTGTACATACAGAGCCGAGGACACGTCCTCATCAGGAGCCGTTTCTGTCACATGACGGCGAAACTAAATGTCTCTTTTTTTTTTTTAAATGTGTGATGCAAACTATTTGAAAATATGAAAAAGAATCACAGGCACAATTTGTGCCACTTTGTGTCCGTCGCACCAGAGTCTAGGTTTCGGTGGATAGAGACGAGCGTTACGGTATTTTCTGTGCTTTAGTGTTACAATATATTGCCACATGCATGACCATGACGATGGGAGGTATGAGTGAAGGTATGTAAAGCCACTTGAATCCATTGTACACATTATGTCTTCATGGGAATTTCTCATACCCAGGATTCACTAGCTGTGTCCCATTTAAAGGTGCAGTGTGTACGATTTCTTTCATTTGTGTCACTCCTGGAAATATTACAAAACAATGACGCGCGGACATTTTCGTAAACTAATAATCAGCACATTTTTTTTTTCTTTTTCTCCATTACCCTTAAATGAGCCCATTAATGTACATTTACGTACGTGATGAGCGGGTCCTCTCTCTTGGGGGCAGCCATGTTTTTACGGTAGCCCAGAGTGGTCACACCAAACCTCTTTTGAGTTGTATCGTACGCACCACACCTTTAAGGCGCCGCGTACCACCAAGTGCACTCGCTGCATTCCGTCGCTTCTGAGGCAGGATGTGAGCTGCTAACGTGGCTAACTGAGATGCTAAATCACTTACAAGCGGCATGTTGTTTTGTTTTTCTTATCGCCGGGTGGAGAACGGTGCATTCTGGGATGTGGTAGCCCGCCGATTCCACATCGATGAAGTTTTCGGAGTTCGAAGTGCGAATTCGAAGTGTCCCGAGCAATGGGACGGTCTAGTTGCGCCGCTGTGATGTCACAGCGGCCTACAAAGGCGCACTTGGCAGTGCACGGCGCCGGAAATCGGACACAGCTACTGTCTCTATGCGCTCACACACTTACACGCATCTGTTGTTGCCCTCGGTCAGATTTATACTTCTATCACGTGCTGTTGATCTGTTCTGGTATGTTGAGTTCGACAGGTTTTCTGAAATGTGAACACAGGACGCGTGTGGAGGGGTCAGAGGAGATCGCACAGACCCGGAGTCCTGGACGTGACTTAGCAGAGAAACCTCATGTAAAGTCTGGCTGGACGTGCACCTGAGGCTCAGTCCTACCAGGGTCAGGGCTGAGGCCTCAGCCTGTAGTTGGTGCTGCAGTACCGTGCAGCCGCCTGTAGGACTTGAACTCCGTGTATACAGATCAGCCTAATCTGTGCCTGGGGACACTCCACCAAAGAGTTGTCCCCATCAAGCCTGGAATTCCTAGACCGAGATGCTTTCTGGTAAAATGTAGAATAAAGTGTACAAAATAAATCAGTGTTTAATTTATTGCACTGTTTATACTTTATTTCAAACATGATGCCTGTTTGTGACCTAAATGAGAAAAGTGACCCCGACCCTTAGAGCAGGGGTCATCAACCACATTTATCCAAGAGACAGATTTTTTTTCTTGGCAGACACTCTGGCCCAAAAGCTCAAATTGATATTCTATCCTTAGTAATATATTGTTAATTGATCTACTCATTGTCCCTCCAAATATTTGATGTGAACTCGCTCATATTTCCTGTACTGCAGCAAGCCACCAAGGAGGCTGCAATGTTTAGGCTACTTCCAGGTTCGACCGGTCAGATCGCAACTGGCTGCAGCTATCTGTCGCTGATCTATCGTGTATGTGTGTGTGTATATATATATATAGATATATATATATATATGGCAGTATATATTAAACATTAACCACAAGATGGCAGCAAAGGACCATGTGTGAGTGTGTGTGTGTGTGTGTGTATATATATATATATATATATGCAAATATACATACACACACATATATATGTGAATATGAATAAAATTCGAGCGTGTTATTGATATTGTTATTCAATCGTTTATTTATTTATGTAATTATATATTAATCGATTGTTTTATTTGTTTATCTATTTGTTAATTTCTTAATCCATCTGCCAAACACCATTATTTACCTGTTATTTGTTGTCCTCCTGTGGTTCCATTTAAACATTGCAGGCAGACGCATGCAGATTTTTGAAAGCAGATTATGGGGGTTTGCACAATATGGGGCTTTTTGCATGGTACTTCATGTGCAGTACTAAGTATTAACCACGAGATGGCGAGAAATGGTCACTCACGTAGGACTATCTACTCAGAGATGGTCCTTTGCTGTCATCTCATGGTTAATATTTAGTACTGCATACGTAGCGATTAGTACAAGAAAAAAAACACTGTTCATGTGCTTTGTTGAACTGTTTACATCTCAGCTATTTCCGACAGGAAGAGACGCTGCATGTTCTTCTTCTTCTAGTTCTTGGTTTGATTGTGGCTGGCAAACCAGCTTCAAGACTCAAACCGCCCCCCAGTGGCCTAAAGTGTATATCACAACATATCACCATCTCTGATCTATTGAACTGATAATCTATAATCCAGCTGTATCAGATCGGACAATATCCTACACCTGTTCTACCAGCAGTGTTAAAGGTGCAGTGTGTAAGATTTCTCTCATTTTTGTCACTTCTAAAAAAACAAAAACAATTCCGTACTGACATTTCATGAATTTACAATCACCTAAATGTCTTATTATATTTTTCCCATCACCCGTAAATGAGCCCATTCGTGTATATTTACATCAGGAGCAGGTCCTCTCTGTGGGGGCCGTCCAGTTTTTTTTTACAGTAGCCCAGAGTGGACATACTAAACATCTTTTGAGTTTTAATGACATCTGAAGTCGACCACAGGTTCTCCTGCATGTTCGGGAGGTTGAGCGTGAGGTGATGGACACAACATGCAACTCCACCTCTAGCTGTGACCAAATCTTACACAAGGTCACCAAATCGTACACACTGCACCTTTAAATGAGGTCAGGTGTGCTTTTATTTTATACTCGACGGTCTTGTCTGACTGAAGAGACCCTGAGGAATGAAGTGTAGGACCTGAGTGGAGTGGGCCTGTTTGTCCTTCATGTGCAGGTGGAGGAGATGAAGTTCAAGCCTCTGCTGTTAAACTTGACCCTGACTGTTGAAGCCCCTGGGGCTGGTGGCGCCTGAATGTGGCAGCTTTGTGACAGAGTTAGCATTAACATGTGAAGCTTCTCAGTGACCACAGTCTGTGTGTCGCACCTCAAGTCCATGCACTGTCCTACACACACGTCTCACCTCTGTCCGTGTCCAGTCAGCGGTGAGGTAATGATGTGTATGTGTGTGTGTGTGTGTGTGTGTGTGTGTGTTGCTGCGGCAAATGAGAGCGTGCATGTGTACATTCATGTGGTTGTGCTAATGTTTACACGACAGGTTTCCACATGAGCTGAGTGTGAAGATGCGTCAGCGGTGATCACAGCGGAGGACGCTGTTCCATTGGTCGTTTCGGGGAAGGAGGGGGAGGAGCTTTTTCCAGCTGACGGTCAGGCCACACCTCCTCAGCATTGTTAGTGTTTGGAAACAGCCATTTGTGAGAGAAAACACGGCAAAACGCACACACACACGCACACACACACAAACACATTTTGAGTTCAGATCAATCAAGTCCAATAGCAGACTATTGTCTGTTTTATGAAAAAAAATTATTTTAATGTTAAAGCGTATCTTTAACATTAAAATATTTTTTTTTCAGTTGAAAATAAAAGATGTTCATCTTCATTGTTATAAGTGAATCATTCTGTGCCTCTGTGGGAGGCAGTTTGAGTTTCTGGCTGAAAACAATAGTCATGGTTCAAACTACAGAGGAAAACGTAGATCATTGGCTAATTTAACCAACTGCATATGTATGAAGGTTCAATAACATAATACAATTGTCGCTTTGGCTTTCTGAGCTCCTTTAATGTACTTTTTATTATTTTAAATGGAATGAATCCACACTTACGCATTTGCCCAGTGCACCTTTAACCCCTGCAGCACCATGGGGACATATTTGTCTATGCAGCAGCAGCAGAAGCCCCGCCCGCACTCTTCTGATCCTCGTGTCACATTCCACACCTGGGACTCATGCAGCCCCCCCCCCCCCCCCCCCCCCCAGCCCCCCCCCCCCCCCCCACACACACACACACACACACACACACACACACACGCACACACACACACCTTCCCACCCACCCTCGACAACAGTGAAGTTCAATGGCAAATCAACACAACAGAGTCTTTTGGTGGATGATACATTAGATTTTGTCTGTTTCACGACATTAGTTCACATCTACTGCAGAGAATCAAAATCAGAATGAGATTTGGCTACAATGGATTTTCAGAATAAAGCAATGACGTCATCTGAGAATTCATTTTCAAGAATTTGAAGTAGAACTAACATATTTCAAGCAATAAAAGAAAGTCTGAATCAATTTAAAGGTGCAGAGCGCAGGATTTTGTACTACGTGTAAATTACATTTTGCAGCAAACTATATTCCAATAATGTTGAAATAATGTGTAAACACACATATTTAAAGGCACAACGTGTAAGATGTGGTGTCATCTAGTGGTGAAGTTGCATGTTGAATCCATCACCTCACCCTCACCCATCTGATCATGCAGGAGAACCTGTGGTCGACTTCATTTGTCATTCAAACTCAACAGATGTTTCATTTGTCCTCTCTGGCCCAACATGGCAGCCCCATTGAGAGGGCCCGCTCCTGATGCAAAATGTACATTAAAGGTGCAGTGTGTAAGATTATGGTCATTTTTGTAACTTCTAAAAATATTGCAAAACAATTACATTCTGACATTTTCAGGAATTTATAATCACCTAAATGTTTCATTTATTTTACATAACCCTACAATGAGCCCATTAATATATATTTACATCAGGAGCGGGTCCGCTCTCTATGGAGGCCGCCATGTTTTTACAGTAGCAAAAGTGGACACACAGAACATCTTTTGAGTTTTATTGACAACTGAAGTCGACCATAGATTCTCCTGCATGTTCAGAAGGGTGAGGGTGAGGTGCAACATGCAACTTCACCTCTAGAGGTCACCAAATCTTACGCACCGCACCTGCAAAGGGCTCATTCTGAGTAATACAGTAGAACTGCTGAATCCTACACACTGTACCTTTAAAAGGTGTCTTTTACTGTAAAACTTGAGCTGACAGGTCCGTTCGTTTGCAACATGGAGATGAAAAGTGAGAGGTCAGCAAACCGTCATTAATCATCTCAGGCCCTCATGTGAGTCAGGACGTCCACCTGCAGTGAGGGACCAGACCTGCAGAGAGGGATCAGACCTGCAGTGTGGGATCAGACCTGCAGTGAGGGATCAGACCTGCAGCGAGGGAGCAGAGCTGCAG
>JAFBJT010047206.1:26368-39012 GCA_016785325.1 Chascanopsetta lugubris | reverse complement strand
CGAATTCCCCCCCCCCCCCCCCCCCCCCCCATAAATGTCCTGGTAAAACTTCTGCTCGTGATGAATCTAGCCTCTTTGGAGTGTTTATGATGAGCATGTGGGTGTGGTAATAATAGATTCTGATGAAGAAGTCAAGTGAGCCGTCATCCACAAGAGCCAACACTGCAGCTGGTGTCCTGTAAAGACAAATATGTGACACCTGCAGCGGAATCAATATGTTACATCCTATTTCTGCCTCCTGCGCCATTTTTCTCCGGACCTCAGGGGATGTCTGCGTCATCGCGAACATTTCTGAGTGGAGGAGCTGCTGCTGCTGCTGCTGCTGCTGCTGCTGCTGCTGCATTATGAAAGTGTAAACATCTGTGGCACTCGAAGAGCCCACAGCACAGAGTTCAACCACAATGTGACTGGAGGAATACATGCTTCGCTCCCATCACATAACGCATCATTCCTCCACCATACATGGATACAGAGTTACTGGTACAATGAATGCAATAAATGATTCTTCGATTGCAAAGAGAAGGGCCCGGGTTCCGTAGGCCATGACTACCCTTGTCTGAATATCCGGGATAATGCATCTTCTTCAGTGCTTCCCCGCTTAAAAGCCTCCTCATCGTGTTTACCCTTAGCCGCATGAAGGCTCCCACGTGTTGCTGAGTGCCTGTCTGTCCTGTGATGGCTGCATATCTGAAGAAGAGAGCCTCAAGATTTCCCAGCAGAGCCTGGGCGAGCTGGAGCGGGTCCTCGCGCTTAATAAGGTAAAGCATGCAATCAGCTGCCACCTGGAGAAAGCCTGTGTTTTGTGCAATGCGCCGCATTCCTTGACTCTCCCCGCTCTCCTGTGTGTGTCAGAAGTGTGACACGTCGAAACACAAGGTGCTGGCTGCCTCCGTTTGCCCGCAGTCTCTGCCTTTCTTCGCCGTCAAGTTTGGCCTGGACATCAGCGAGGCCGCCCACAAACTCTGTGGCTTCCTCAAGGGTCTGGGTGAGCTGGACTGGAATGACAGATCTGTGTTGACTGTTGTTTGTGTGGCGAACGTTCCACTCACACCTCAAGCCGGTGGCGCCGAAGCCCGGCTTTCTCCCCGCGTTCACTGTCGCCCTCTGTCTCCACTCTGCTCACACACAGGGGTGAAGTTTGTGTTTGACACCACGCTGGCGGCCGGCTTCAGCATCTTAGAGACCCAGAAGGAGTTCATTCAGCGATATCGCAGGAAGCACCACGATGCACATGCCCTACCCATGTTCACTTCCTCCTGCCCAGGTAGAACTCCCCTCTCTGCTCCACCATGTTCTCTCAGGGCTTATTTTCAGACGCCAGGGTTATCCAGAAGAGAGCTGGTGCTGAAAGATAGGAGGCTTTTCTTTCACCACTCCCTTGATGTGAGCGATAATGTGTGTGAGCGGTGAAGACGCCGACGTCCACGCGTTTCAGTTTGCAGCATTGACAGGACAAGGAGGGCGGTGACACACAGCCTGAGGGAGAGCGAGTCAGGGATGTCACAGAACAAGAAATATGACAAACAAGTTCAGTATCACTCTTGGTGATATCGTGTTTCAACTGCGTCTGTCAGTTCATTGTCATTTCAGGAAGTGGACAAGTGTAAACGACAGGAACATGAATAGATCCCTCTGTTATTCCTCCAAACACCACAATAGAAATGATCATGTCAGAATAAGTCAGCATATACAGTGTGAATGTAAATGTATGTTAATGCTCAGAGGAGATCCTGAAGTACTGTCCCTCTCTTTTATTTATTTATTTTTTTTATGAATGACATTCACTATCATCGTATCAGGCCTGTTTACACTCTGCGCGTGACCTGGTTTGACTGAGCTCTTTGACTCTTTGTGTGTGATATGCTGGAGCGCAGTAGTACAAGGGTTGCATTACTAACAGATGTGAGTGTGTGTGTGTGTGTGTGTGGACAGGGTGGATCCGTTACTCAGAGTCCGTCCTCGGGAGTTTGGTCACCCCACACATTTGCACAGCCAGGTCCCCTCAGCAGATCATGGGCTGTCTGATCAAAGACTATTTCTCCAAACAGCAGGTGAGCGCTAATATGTAAATATGACCATTAAATACATGTTGACCTAGATTTGCTCACACAACACACATTTGAATGTATTGAAAATCATGTTTAAAAGTTCCCTTTAAAATTGGGTCACATCCAAAAGTCCATTCACACATTATTGTAACCTTTCGCTGAGCAGGAATCTGAGCTCGTGGCAATATTTTTGAAATGAATAAAGTAAAGATAACTCTAAAAGTTAGAAGTAACATGAAAAACAAACAAGTGCAAAATATTTTCCCTTAGTCTTTCTTTTTTGAATTGAAATAAATGTATGTCATGCCCGACCTCAAGCAAACACAACAACGCACTGCATTGTGGGTTGAACGTCACTAGGATACGCCTGCATTCAGGGTCTGCTTCGCTGGTGAGCTGTTTTGTCATGGCCGAGGTCAATGTGTTGTTTGTGTGTTTTGCCGTCTCATTTTACGGTTAAGTTTATTTTTTTAGTTTATTTTTTTTTAAATGTGCATTGTATTCTATCAGCTCCAACTCTAGCCGGAGATGCTCAGAGACAAAGTTGCCAGACTGGAAACCTGATAAACAAGTCAAAAAGTGGAAGCGAGACTTGCACACTAATGCAAAATGATGAACGCTCACAGCCGTGTGTAGGCCACAGGCAGACTTGTAACTAAGCCTCAACATCAGCATCCTGGTGTTTCAGATAACACAATAGTGACAAGGCGTGACTGTGTGTACAAAGATTAGAAAAAGGTAAAGCTGATCGATTCTACAGAGCTGTGAAGTTGCTTAAACCGAAACGTCTCAACTGGTCTGGCATCAGGACCCAGCATCAGCCCGTAGTGACGAGCCGTGACCCAGTTCAAGGAACATTTTCAACGAGTTTATGGATTTTTCTTTCTGGTCCCAAACCCACCAGTTTGAGAATCACTGGCTTAAAGTGAAGCTCAAATGAACTGAGCAATTACTCATCGTGAGAGACAGACCTTTGGATGTTTCCATCACACTTTCAGTTGAAGGTAAAGTTTGGCTCAATGAATTGTCACTGGAGCAAAGGGTAGATTTTCTATTCTTATGTTTGTAAAGTGAAAGGAAGAAAACGACAGGGCCGTAGTCGAAGCCCTCGTATTTACAGTCGGTGAAACCTTTTGCCACATTCAGTCTTTCTGTCTCCTTGTTTTCTTGCCTTTTCCTTTGGAGCAGAAGCTGCGTCCAGAGCAGATCTACCACGTGGTGGTGGCTCCGTGCTTTGACAAGAAGCTGGAGGCCGTCCGAGAGGAGTTCTACAACAGCCTGTTGGAGACCAGAGACGTGGACTGTGTCCTCACCTCAGGTTCAGGAGACTCTTTGTCTTCCCTAACGCCTCGATTCTGTTATTTACAACTTTTCTATTCTCAGCCAGGCTGCATAAAAAATGTTTCAATCAATTTCTTGCAGCTCTAAGCCATGGAAAAACAATCACATTATATATTGTATACATTCATGATGTGTATATCGTGGATAATAGACTGCACACCCTTTATGTGTGTATCTAAATAGGGACTGTTAATAAAAATGATGCGGTTACAGTCCTGCCAAAATACACATGCTACACCAATCGTGAGCAAGTCTCAGTGTCAATCATGTTTCTAATTGTTTTTCATTTCTCTAAATCAAACCTATGGGAGATCTGTCAGACTTTGAACAAACATTGGGAACTAACTTTGATTCCGAGCATTATGAGTAACTAGTATGTATTTACGTGTGCAGAACAGTCTCTCGGTCGTCCGTATATTTTCTGCCACCTGATCATCCTCTAAACATGAGTGTGATGTGTTGCCTCTGTAAGAGGAAAATGTTGCCGCTGGTTGTGATATAGCAGTGATGTCCCATGTTTCAGGGGAGATCTATTACCTTATGGAGAGGAAGAACGTTTTGGTGGACGAGCTGGACTCGGTTCCACTGGACCAAGTGTGAGTATTGAAAGTCACTTTCCTCCATTTCGCATCGCACGAGAAAAAGGAGAATGCAATGATATGTTGTGATTACTGTTCTTCAAGCGAAAGGGACACGCTGCTCTCTGGCACGTGTCCTGGGGAGATGAAGTTATCTCACTCTTTAGTAGATCTGGATGATTGATTTCACAAAGCTGTGGTTACAAGTAGCTTCCATTGTGCCTGCAGGCTGGGAGAGGCAGGGGAAGGAGCGCTGGTGAGGCACGAGGGCCGGGGCTCTGAAGGTTTCCTGGAGCATGTGTTCAAACATGCCGCCAAAGAGCTCTTTGGTCTGAACGTCCACGAATTCACATATAAAACTCTCAGGTGAGAGACTTCTGGTCGTTTCATCTGCGGTGGCTTTCGCAGAGGTCCGCTCTGAGCGGAAACATCTTGAAAGCCAGACGGACGCCACAAAAACTGACGTTCACGCTCTCTGTGCTGTGGAGGATGAATCCGCCACAGCACAGACGTCTCTTTCTGCTGCAAATGCGCCAGGTGTGAATACGACTGTGGTTGAAAACCCTCTGTGCCGCTTGTCCGTAGGAACCGGGACTTCCAGGAAGTGACTCTGGAGCGGGACGGACAGACTCTGCTGCAGTTTGCTGCCGTTTACGGTTTCAGAAACATCCAGACTCTGGTTCACCGCATGAAGAAAGGACATGTGCCGTACCAGCTGGTGGAGGTGTTGTCCTGTCCAGGAGGTAAAACCGCTGCTGCCGAACTGAGCTCAAACCTGTTAACCACAGATTATTTGTGTGTAGCTCAATTGCAACCGTCAACCCATGAATGTCAGTCGAGATGAGCCTGTCACAGGCACCAGCCACTTGTTTTTGCCTGGTGATTTCTGTGTTCGTTCTAGTTTACAGAGTACAGAGCGCCAAAAGAGATGTTCATTTCTTTAATGTGAAATGTATTGTCCCAATGGTACGTTTTAGTGACGACTAGTGGTTAGGTTGCATCCATAATTCCAAGCATGGGAGGAGAACCTAGTCTAGTTTGTTTATTCTTGGCTACCGTGAAGGATAGATAAAAGGATAACTTGTAGAGCAACAACAACAATTCGGTAAACAAATAAACACTTCATTCAGTTTATGCCTTTAAAAAAAGCTTTCACTCAAATCTTACACTCTGGACCTTTGATTTTAAATTCTGTATGTTAGTTTGCGTGTGTATTTTAATCCAAAAAAAAAGGTCATAGAACGTAAAATTTTCTGATTTTAGTTCATTGTAATAATGGTTTGATGAGATATCTCAGGAACAATCGCCATTTTTAAACACAAAAGCAAACTCATTTGTAAAACATTGGAATCAAATGTTTACTCATTCATACTCGTAACTCAACAGGTTCTTTATATTCCTAAAAAAAAAAAGCCCTTATAATTCTTCCACTCACCCCCATCCAGTGGTGTTGCCGTACTTCTGCTACTAATTACGATGATAATAATAATAATAATAATAAAAAATGATGCCTATTGATATCGCACCTTTAAAACCACTTCCCAAAGTGACATGACAACCAGACCAAACCAAACAAAAACAAAAAATCTCCTCCTGTGTCTCAGGCTGCCTAAGCGGCCGCGGTCAAGCGCAGAGTGAAGCTGGGGGACGTGTGGACAAAGCCCTGGTCCAGCAGATGGAGGACAGCTACACCAGTCTACCTGTGCGTCTCCCAGAGCTCAACCCCACCCTGCTCACCCTCTATCAAGACTGGCTGCAGGGCCAGGACTCGCCTCAGGCCGGGACACTGCTGCACACACACTACAGAAACCACGCTCAGACACACACGCAGCCACCACACATGCAGTGGTGACAATAATATTCAAGTGACCTGGCCAGACCTGCGATGAGAGGTGAAGTCTCCGTGGGTGAAGTTCCTCATTTGACCACAGGGGGGGGGGTGACGGCCGATGGCCTGTGCCACGCTCGGGCCTGTGGAGAAACCAGGGTCCAGAGTCCGGGAAAGAAAAACGTTCATTTTAGGTAAGGTGACGGATGTCGATGCGCTGCTGAGGCAGCGGCTGATCAAAGCGGGACATTATAAAGACATTATCCTATTTATGTTGACATTTGCGAGCAATAAGCCACTGCGACAAACACGTAAGACGCTTTTAGCACAACTGGCACTCATGTCCTGAACTTTGTGAATAGTCAATGTACATTTAAAGAGTCTGACGTTCTAAATGTAGACGTGTAACATGCTCGTTTTCTTTTGTTCCAAGTCGTCAACACTGCCCCCCCCCCCCCCCCCCCCACACACACACACACACACACACACACACACACACAAGGCTGTGTCCTCTCAAGACACATGGACTGCAATGCAACAGTCCGACCATCTTCTACCAACAGTGTTCAGTCCATTCGTCCGTGTGTAGAGACTGTTATTGTTCTGTCAATGGTAGAAGATTACATCTGCATTGTAATCCCTGTGTTTGCATTCCAAAGCTCGTGGCTTTTTTTATTATTTGTTCTGTGTTTGAGGAGATCAAACGTTTGTGCCATCCCTACACATTCAGACGAAAAACTAAAAGACCTTACACATAAAGAGCGACTGGTCGTGTTGTTTTTTTTTATAATAAGATGCAGCCACAATCAGAATCCATGTGGAAATCCTGACGTAATCCTGGATGATGTGTTGTTCTGGTCAATTTTCCGGGGCTGTGCCGGTGCTGGGTGCGTCGACCAAGAAGTCTATAAACTCATCTGGGCACAAACGGGTGTTGTGACTGTCTGAAGTATCACTTTGGATTGTGTCGGCAACCGACGACTCTTATCGGGAGGGATGATAACACGACCGCTGGCCTCTTTTTATTGCCCTGACACAGTCAGGGAACCAGCAGAGAGTTTGTAGAAAAGGAAAATACTTCACTCCTTTGTATCACCCTGACGCCAAATGTTACAAATGACCTTTTCTTATCTATTTGGGGAAGATACCTTTTGCTTTTCTCTTTCCGCATTTCTGTCTTCCCTGTCGAAACGATGGAGGTGGATTTGGACACTAAAATGTCTTTTAAAGGCTCAGTGAGAAAAGTTAATTGGCATTTATTGGTGGAGTTATCACCCGAGCGTCCCTCACCTATTGATCCTTCCATACGGGTTGCACCATATCCCGTCTTCCCGTGAAGTGTTCGGTCTCTCAATCACTTTGACCTCAATCCCCCGCTGTTCCATGACCACAACTTTAATGATTATTATTATAAACGATAAACCATTAATAGGTTTATCATGCTAGTGTCCGCATTCAAGGTATCTTATCTTAAAACAATCATCGGAAAAAAATGTGTCAATTTGTTTTACAGGGGAAATAAACTAGATTATAAGTGCAATAGAATGCACGTTTCTTTAATTTTTCTCATTGACGCATTTTTGCTTGAAAATACAAAAAGCAGTATGTGAAACACTATATGAATATATAACTACGCATTTTGAGAGAAAGGATCTACTTCAAACCACAGCTGAGTAGATTTTACTGAAATAAATAAATCACAAATCTGTGAGGGATCATATCATGAAATAGACACTTGTAAAGGTGCAAACATCAATGTAAAAAACATGAACAAATAAACGAATGAAATAAGATGAGGATATGAAAATAGTGCATCCTAATTCGATCCAAACAAAAGTCTTCAGAGCCCCTGTCTGAGTCTGCATCACTCTGGACACGATCACCGGCACATAAATGATCATTCACATATTTTCCCCTAAAGTGATATTTCTGTACCTTGTGCTCACAACATAAAGATCTTGTGCGAACAAGATTAAAAAAAAACTTTGGGGCCCTGTAGATAAGACCGAACACCGCTGTCCAAAAACCAAAGCATGAACCGAGGGCCTGTATTTATAAGTTCCCAGCAGGTGTCACCAGAGAGCAGGCTCTGCCCTGATTGGCCTGTTCCCTAAACGAAGACAGGGGGACTCTTACATGAGCCATCACTTATTTACCCTCAGTTGCTGTGAGACAGTCTCTTACAATGTAGTAATATAGATACAGGTTTTCCCTTACAGGAGAAAATTGTATTAAAAATGATAATGTATTAGAAAATACATTTTAATATATTGAAAGGGGTAATATTTATACAAAGAATGCACATCATATATCTTAAAACTTCATATATATGAAACATTTAAACAGAAATTAATCATAGTATATATACTCTTTTATATTTTACAATCTATTGGAAGAGGCAATCATTTGTATATTCCTCAACATTTAGAGAATATATTTTTAAATATATTTTCACTACATATGACAATAACACACATTTCCACTTAAAACATTTTCAAATTTGTCATGATTCAGGAAAAATAATACGCCTTTGATATATTGGGTCTTTTCTTTGTTCCACAAGGGTTAAAGGTGCAGTGTGTGAGATTCTGGTCATTTATGTCACTTCTACGAGTCGGAAAACATATCGCAAAACAATGACATACTGACATTTTCATAATAACTTCAATGTATTTGTGATCCCATTACCCATCGATGTGCCCGTTCATGTGTATTTACATGAGGAGCTGGTCCTCTCTACGGGGGGCCGCCATCTTTGTACCGTAGCCCAGAGTGGACCCACTAACCAGGTGGTTTCGCTGCATGCCCGGAAGAGTGCGGGCGAGGTGATGGATACAACATTGCAACTTCAGCGCCAGATCTCACCAGATCGCACACACTGCACCTTTAATTCAACCTAACGACGATATACACGATACACTCTTCCTTCCACACAAGCGGCTCAAAGCCAAACAGACGGAAATTTCCAGCAGAACCCTTTCACTTTCATTGCCTTTACTCTCTCTTTCTCTCCCTCACTCACTCCCTCCCTCCTCCCATCGCCTCATGTCACCATCCCCGTGTGGGCGTCTCAGACACTCCCACAGCTCGGAAGATATCAGTGCAGAAATCAATTCATCTCACACTTTCTCTCGCTCCCTGATGCACCTGGATGACCAGCTCCCCCAGGTAGGCACCTCTCGCCGCAGGTGTGATCACTGCGCTTTGCGCTGTATTGACTTTGACTTTGTGAATTCGGCACTCGCAAGTGATCTCAAGTCTGGGTCTCATCTCACCCTGCCTCTCTGAGCCACAGACTCTGCGCCTCACTCTCACTTTGCTTGTGTTTTCTGGTCTGCGGCTTCCTATGTGTCTTGCTGTGTCGGCAAAACTGCCCGATGGCACGGAGGAGGTGAACTCACAACTGTCGCTCCCCGTCGGTGGGAGGTTGAAGTGAATCTAAAAAAAAAGAATAGGGGAAAAAACCATAGAGGAAAAATAGCACATTGAGGTGATTATGTGTGTATTTGTTCTGTAATCATTTTTTTTTTTTTTTTTCAAGTGCCAAAAATGACCAAAATCGTACACACTGCACCTTTAAAGGCGCACTGACAGTCGCACGTGCTTGAAGTGTGGCCTCCTGTGTTAAGATTACAGAACACCACAGTATGATATGACACGCTCCACGCACGTGTGACGTGATGTTGTCACAGCTGCTCACGGCAACAAGTCACTCGGCAACGTATTGGCCATTTCGAAGCACGGTTCTCTCGTCGGGGTCTTTGACCTCAAATCGTACAGCTTTCATCCGGGCCTTCGTCAGACTCGCGCTTGCACGGTGACCTCTGGTCGCCGTTTTGCCGGGAGGAAGAAAACAGCTCGGCGCATCTGTCCTTTCTCCTTCCCTTGACGACACGCTGTGAAGGTGGTGAGGTATTTTGCAGCTCACGGCTCAAACAGGAATTTCTGTCGCGCGGCCAGTCACAACTCTTTTAAAGGCGCGGCGCGTACGACTTCGGTACGTCTCCATCGCCTGCGTCCGTCGACACAATATATTATTATTACTATTATTATCGACGGATGATCGTTTGTAATGGATTCGTCATTTTCGAAATGGAGCCCTTTAAAGTGCAGCAGGCGTGGGTCCCCTCCGCGGGGGGCCGCCATGTTCTTTTACAGTAGCGCAGAGCGAACGCGCCGAGCACCGTCCGAGCTCCGACGGCAACCGAGGGCTGCGCGCTCCAAAGGGAAGGGCGAGGCGGTGGATGCAACGCGCAACCTCCCAGTGTGGAGTAGACGAGTGCAGGAGGTGCTAGTGGCAACGTATCTCCGTTGCCTCCCACGGTTTCACGCGCGCCCCTTCCACCCTGGAAGAGTGGAAGCTCACTCATCACCTTTTTCTTTCTTTCAGCGCCGAGGCCAAGTTCTACATCCAGCATGTCCAGTATGAAGACGTCTTTGAGTCTGATCTGCATCGTACTTTGCTTGCAAAGCAGTGCAGCGTCCGAATGTTGGTTTGTTTTTTGTTTTTTTGACGTCGCTAACACCACGACTACACCACCATTCCTACCAAGAAATGATAACATCAGTGATTTCTGTGTTCATCCAGACCTAACGGCTAAATGCAACCAAAGTGTGGAGGTGGAGAGAGGACAAGATGTGACACTGCACTGCTCTGTGAATTTCACCCTGCTGGAACAAAACTGCTCGTGTTTCTCTGTAAAATACGACGAAAACAAAACAGATGTGAGATGGTCAGAGGAAAAACACGAAGGTTGGATGAATGTGACGTTCAGCATCCCAAACGTCACGGAAACGGGTGAATGGGACATTGGCATAGAGACAGACTGTGGATATGTATCAGATACAGTCAATGTATCTGTGAAAGGTGGGTGTATTTCTGTCTTCGTGTGTGTGTGTGTGTGTGTGTGTGTGTGTGTGTGTGCGCTGACCATATGGTATGAACATAAATGATTTCTGTGTTCATCCAGAACCAACGGCTAAATGCAACCAAAGTGTGGAGGGGAAGGGAGAACACATATCGACAGATATATACATATCGACAGACTATGGACCTGCATCAGATAGAGTCAAAGTATCTGTGAAAGGTGGGTGTATTTCTGTCTTCGTGTGTGTGTGTGTGTGTGTGTGTGTGTGTGTGTGTGTGAGTGTGTGCTGAACATATGGTATGTTGACAAATGCAAGTACGTGATACAAGCCTAAGTGTCTTTCCCTGGTAAAGTAGATCCGACCATTCCACTTCCGACCGAAGGCTATAGCAGAGCAGCGATTAAAGGTGAGCAATCTTTGCCAAACTTGGCGAGATACTTCTGTTTCTGAATTTGGGGGCTGTCTTGGAGGTGCCAGATCCAAAATGTCCGCCGTCGTGTGACGCATCCTCCGTCCTCTCGTTCTCGTTATAGAGCCGGCCCTCTGGACGTCTCTTGTTTGTGGCATCGTCCTCATCTCCTGCGTTGGCTTCCTGTTGATAACCAAGAGAGGCACGGCACTCATCAAACGCATCCCGAGGGGCAGGCCGGACCACCAGCGTTCAGACCCTGAGACGCCAAGTAGACCCCTGGATCCATGAGGCTCACCACACGCGGGGTGGCCTCTCCTTCATTCGCTCGAGCTTTGAGGTATTCGTACAGACGGGTCCGTGTGAAACGCTCTCTCCGACTTTTTGGGTTCCTGTCATGTCACTCAACAAACAGGGGAAAGGTCGGAAAGTGTCTGCCACTCGGCCCCCGATCGCCAAACAGATGAGGGTGGTCTGCGCGTTCAGTGTTTGCCGCCAACTGGCACTTCCTCCTCTTTGATGGTTTTCGCAGCGCACACGCGCCCACGCAGACGACAGGTGTCGGCATCTGGTTTCCGTTGTACAGCACTTTTTCTTTTTTCTTTTCTTTTTCTTCTTTTTTTTTCTCTTCACGTTACAGTCAGTCAGTCAGTCCGTCCGTGCACCTCAGGCGTCTCTCACAGGATGAGAGTTCATTGGTGGGGTTTGGGATTATTGGGATTATCACTCTGCAAATCCGCTGATGTCCACGCATGGACGGGTGAGTGTGTCCGAGGGAGAGAGACAGGATGTGACTCGATTCGCTGTCGAATGTGGTGGTTTTGCTTTGTGAGCTGCGCCTCCGACAGCGATGGCGGACGAAGGCGTCTTTCTTCTTCTTACTGCTGGGATGAGATGTGTCTGTGCATCCTCTTTACACGGAGTCTCGCAGAATAAGAGAATTCATGTAGCATGTGAAGCTGTCAACACATCATCAGAGATTGTGTTTTGTTTTATAATGTTTTATTGAATTTTTGTATTTATTTTCTTATCAGATATTTAAAATGTGAAAAGAGAGCAAGGTTACACAATTACAATCTTATTGTAAATAATAATAATAGTAATAAGAATAGTAATAATAATAATAATAATAATAATAATAAAGTTAATAATAATATTGCTTTTTTATGTTGCCATTACATTTAAATGATACTTTTGATATTTTATCGGCTGCTTTCTATATATTTTTTCTTTCGTTTTCAATTTAAACACATGAGCTACTTTTGCTTTTTACTTGACATGTACTGTGTATAAATAAAAACTCTGATTCCTATTTTTATTATTGTTTTTATTCTTTTATAATAATAATATTGTTGCGTTTGAGTACATAAAAGAATGAAATGCAATTGGTCAAAAGCATAGTGCTGAGGAGGCGCTTATTTTTTCTCTCCACTATCTGACGGAGAATTTTAAAGATGCATTGAAGCCGCAGTGTGTAAGATTTGGTGACTTCTAGTGGTGAAGTTGCATGTTCGAAGTAGAATTACTTTATCAGGAGAACCTATGGTAGCCCTCTGTTGTTCCCTCACCCC
>JAFBJT010047206.1:0-22500 GCA_016785325.1 Chascanopsetta lugubris | reverse complement strand
AGATCAGTGGGGCTGCAAAGAGACCAAGAGAAATCTAAAGAATGACCCATCATTTTGACGGCAAAATGTTGATTCTTTTATGTGAGAGGGCTCCACCGTACATAGAATGCTGTGTTCAAAATGGACTTTGTCACTGGTAGCATGTTTTTTTTGTTTTTTTAAAGGGCTACCGTGACATTTTATTCCTTGTGTACATTTTGTTCTCCACTTAGTTTCTCAGGCTGGACCAAAAGGGTTTTAGGGCAATTTTGTGCTTTATGTCTTAAAGCAGGTCAGCAAGGCAATGTGCTGTGGCTGCAGCTAAATCTAAGTCCACTGTGATGCATGGAGCACCGGAGCAGAATAATCACTGAACTGGTCAAATTTCCTCATGGTGTGAAAATATTGGACAGAGCAAAAAAAAAAAAAAATCCATAAAACTGAGATGGTGAATTACAGGAAGTAGGTTCTAAATATTCCACAGGCCTATTTCCTGTTTACTGTTATACAACCTAATTTATAAGTGAGTCAGTCCCGACATTATACAGTAAATTCAAATGCCCTAAAGGGTGGATTTGCCTTGGCTCAAAAAATCATAGTACCTTAATAACATGTATAATGTATAGTATGATTAATGTAAACAGATACTGATATACCCACAGCAACAGCCATTGGAAATCATTATACGCATGAAAATGTTGGGAGACAAAATGACGGCACAACAGTACCTGATCGCTTTCAAATTCCAATGTAGTGTGAATATGATCAGTAGTTTAAATGCACTTACAGAATAGTTTAGCTTCAGAAGGATCTGTTTAGGTTGTACTGGCATCTAGTGGTGAAGGCAGAGCCAACTAAACATCCCTCACCTTTCCTCATTCCAAGTGTTTATGAGGAAATGTGCATAAAATGCCAAAGGAATGCTTGATGAGTCCATTCTTTGCCACTGAGAGACATGGTGGGCTCCATGGAAGAGGACCCTCTCTGATAGATGTATAAGTACAGGTGTGTTGAGCTTAAAAAACAAAACAAAAGACAGATATAGTGGCCAAACAGTGGTACTGCAACCAAAGTGTCGATTACGTGCTACTGTGTGGCCCTTAATACTTTTTTCTTGTAGACAAAGTGAGAGTGAGACTTGAACATAACCTATTGCAACTATTATGTTTATTCTTCATTACATTTCTGTTTCATCTCAGAGTGATTGCACACCACTTCAAACTGTCCAATCTTCCAAGAGGCCTTTTATTCCTAACAGTTTACTACTGTCACTTCTGGAATCACTGAAGACTTTTCCTCCATTAAAAATTCAAAAACTGAGAAATGACATTATATTTAAGCAATAAAGATGTTTCCTACATGCTCTCTATCTCGGTTTATTGAAAAAACGATGGCGGTCCTTCTCCTAAACACCATCTACCCTTCATTGTATCGTCATCTTTGATGAAGATAGTGGTCAAGCTTATTACTCATCGACTGCCTCTTTTACATCTAAAAATAGCTTTACCCCACAAAAGCAGTGGCCTGTTGGTTTGAAGGAAGGTGGCCTGAATTCTCGTCCCCGTCCGCCCAGAGATAATATCATATATTCATCACACCCGCACATTGTATGATTCATGGACTGCAATAAAACTTACATTACTCTGTGTTAGGAGGGGGAGTTAATCTTTTACGGAAACAATGAATATTGAAGAAAACAACTGCATTTATCAAATTCTTGGTTCTTGGTTAATATTTCCCGTCAGTCAAATGACACACACGCGCACACACACGCACACACATACATAAAGAGAGAGAGAGAGAGAGAGAGGACTTACTGGTGTAGCTGATATTGAAGCCTTTCCCTGTATTGGAGTGATCGGATTGAAACTCCAGTCTCATGATGTGTCCGTTGGAGGCGATTTGTGCCGGGACATCTTTTCCTGAGAATGTTCCAAATGTTGTCGACTCAGACAGCCCTAAAATAGAAGAGGGTTTAGACAATCTTTAACAAACAGTTTTTAATGGTGCTTCACTCATTTCATCTGCATAGCATTAAGGCAAGGACACACTTGGAAACGTAAGGACTCCTGTAGGAAAGAGCAAAAAACAAAAGACCACAAGGGACCTGAGAAGATGAATTGTAATGTTGAAATGTTAATGGGCCAGAAAAGATTCCTTGAATTTTATCTCGGATTATTCAACAGTTGAAATAAACTGGCTAAATTCAATAATGCTGCTTTGATCTTACTTTGGGAACCGATCTAAACAATAAACAGTTCTACTTGATTAGATATTCTGCATCTCAAGGTGGCAGAGAGGAGGGAAAAAAACGTTTAGAACACGGCAACATTAGTGCATTACCTGCCTGTCGGTAAGAGTGAGACTAAATGTTCGCCTTATTGAATATCCTCGCAGTGTCTGAGGCAAAACTGTGAGATAATCTGCTTGATTAAAGAAAAACAAACAGGAGAGAGGCGCAGTCATAGCCGTTTATGACAGCCAACTTGTCATAAAAACCCATCGACACCCAGTAACAAACAGGTTTTTTCAGCAAAGGGAATGTGTTTAATTCCCATTGACTCTACTATTGGCTGTGGCTCCACTGATGACGACCAAACACATCGGTGGGTGCCCAGATTTTCTTTGTTGTTTTGTGCCAACGCAAATTCTGACACCAATTCTGGTTGGACTGCAAATTCATTTTCTGCCAGTCAGCATGTAAAGTGCCACGAAGACCTGGGACAGCATTCCACATTTTTCTTTTCAATCATTCAAATCCAGATACAACACTTGCAAGACGAAGCGGTGAATGGTCGTAGATGATGAGGCAGGTTACCATGGTAACATTTGTATTGCGCCACGAAACAGGTCGGTAGTGTCGATGCTGTTTGTTTATAGATACGTAAATGACATCAGAGTGAAAGTGTTGCGTCGGCTTTGCCCACAACAAACTGCACTGACCCTGTGATGCCCTGTGAGAACATTGGGATTTGTGAATGTGGGCGATATGAATACAATTAGATTTGATTTGAATATGAAAGTTATTAATGCACCATGTTCCACAGGTTCATTCTGGTTAAAAAAAAAAAACATTCCACGTACGCGCATTCATTGTAAAAGAGGCTTAGGTCTGCCGGAAAAGTAGACTCGTGCAGCAACCGCCTCCTGCCAGACTTCACGGCTCGATGCGAATTGCCCAAATCATGTCTGACAATCCCGCCGATACTCAGCTCCAACATTACATCTGACCTCACAGACCATGTATACGAGCAGCCAGCTGAACATTCAGCGCCTTCGTTGGCACAGCGCCGGTCAGTTACCAGTTAGCCCCAACAACGGCCTCCACGTGTCTCGGCAGTGATTCGGCGATGGACCTGCCAGAGTCCGGTGGAATTGCAGCGCACCAGACAGACATCAGTGACTCATACACGCGCTCGCAGAGATACACACACCGGAACACAAGTAGATTCCACTTTTCCACAGATGCTGCATTCAGGTGATTCCTGGGAAGAGTCATATCGGGGTGGGGGGGTGGGGGGGGCGGGGGGTTGCACTGTCTGGGTCATCAATGTGATATTAGCTGAATGTGTCTTCTGTCCCCATTGAAGGGAACACGGACGAGCTGAAATGCAGCTCCTTCCGGAAAAGGTTCATCTCAGTGAAGAGCTGAGCCCGGCTGCTGTGTGACGGTACGTGGCGGCTTTACGGCGCTTTACTTTCAGCACGCGCGCCGTTCACCGATGTTCAATGGCACAGCCCCCATTGGACGGTCCCAGCTGGCCCGTGAAGCCGCGAGCACGCATCAGTTCATTTCTGTCCGAGACATTTGCATCACGGCGAAGGAGCACTTACGGCAACAAATGGTTGGACTCTTTTGTTTGGTGGAATACCCTCTTCTCTCGAGGGCGCTCCCTGTTGATTTAATCAGCAGTGACACATTCAGCGGGGAGCACAATGAAATCCTAAAGAGCTACACACAACGGAGCCCGCCAGACCGATATCAGCACGATATGAATTATACACGACGCAGAAGTAAAGAAATGCCATACCGGCGATACGGCAATCAGCCACCGGAGCGGGAAGAGGCTGATGAAGGAGGGAAGCGGCGGGCGCAGCAGTGCGCAGCAGGCTGAAGCAAACAAAGTAACCTGCTGCAGCCCCAGGACAGAGAGCGAGAGCGAAAGCAACCGCGTGGCGACGCAGACCACTTTATTGCCCCCGCTGAATTCGTTTGCCACGTGATCGGTGAGTGTCAGTGTCAATGGTTGCTGATGAGCAACCGGAGTGCGCGGCTTCAGATTGACGACGGAACCGACACGGAGCTTGTGGCGATTCACGTGACACGTGACGACATGTGACTTTTCATCACGACCTTCACCACCTGCCGCCCCCCCCACCTCCCGTTGTTGTTGTCCGGTAATGGTGCTCTCGCGTGTTGGAGAATGTCGGATACATTTATGTCTGCCCATCTTGTGCTCTGTCGAGTGCATTGGCGGCGGGAAGAAGAAGAAGAAGGAAAAAAAAAAAATGGACGCAAATCAGGCTGAATGATGATGACGCGCGAAGCCTCTGACACCTCCGATGATGTCTCTCTCAAAGTTTGACTGTTAACGCTCTGTTATTTCAGGCCACAGTCATTCATCCACATGCTCACAGAAAATGCGTGTGACATGCTCAAGGACATGAATCAAGAGCTGCAACTTAACTTGTGCACAGGGCATAGATACGGTGCCAAAGCAGTGAGATACCTGCAATTCTACAGACTGCACTTTAAGGAACGCAAACTAGGCCGGAAAACCCCGAAACGGCACAGTGCAACATTAGCAAAGTGGTTGACAACTCGATGGAGATGGGATGGAAGTGCCATTATGGTGTTGTGCTATGAGTAAGCCTCATTTCATTATGCCTCTGATGATGATCCTCCGGGGATTGAAGTAAGTACACGGGGGTTTGTTTGTTTTTTGCCTGCTCGAGAGCGCGTCAGTCCCCCATGCTGTGGTTTGCCAGATACAGACGTTTGTGGGGCAAATTGTTCTCTCGATACAACTTGGGTTACACTGGTGCAGGGACCCAAGTGGTGGTGCGGGTTATGTTGATGATTGTAATTGTGTGCTTTATTCACGCGTGGGATGCCCTGATAATCACAGTGAGAGCCCATGGGCTTATCCCTCTTAGAAGTGCTGCAAAGCCAGTGTTTGTTTGTTTGTTTGAATGAATGAAGCGTGACACACACCGTGCACTCAGTCCAATGCGGGTTACACACACAGAATGTTTATAGTTAATGCGAGTTGAGTTGTATGTGTTTGAGATTATTACGAGATAGGGATTATTGTCTCAAACGACACTACAGAGAGGTTTTTTTGGTTCGTCAAAGAGCAAACATGCTTCTTAAGAATGAATGCCCTCTTCTGTTCCTTTTTTCTTTTAAATTCTAAAAATTGCCCCAATGTCACACTCACCCAACCCACCAAACTCAGGTTAAAAAGTAGCAATTTAATCCATCAAACATAATTAATTCCTAGACCGAAATAGGCCTGTGTGTGTGTGTGTGTGTAAACTGTGTCAAAGAAACTGAATTACGAGAGTAATTATGCTTCTTATCATATGAAACAAAAGGTGTTTTGCATCCCCTCTGACGACCTTTAAACATCTCGTTGAGATCAGTGAAATGAAAAACGAGAAAACACAAAAGTTGTCATTTTTAAAAACTCCCCTCCTCTGTGATCAAGAGCTCTGCCATGGATTCTTAACGATCAACACCTCCGACATACGCCCGTAAAATTCCCTTCAGATAATTAACTCTTTAGGCAATATTTCCCTGATGTTGTATTCCACCTGCATATCTGACCTCGCAACATTCTGAAGTTTACATCCATTTACTCTTCATTTTTACCAAGTTGCTTTTAAGCATGGCCCTGTGCAATGGCCAGATTTATTAAGATGGAGGAAACAATAAAATAGAGACACACGAATCCACACAGCTGAGTGAACGGTAAGATCCATTGCAGTGCCCTTTTCATTACAATCTTAAGTACAGAAAGTCTTGTGAAAGTAATATTCTAAATTCTCAATGCAGTGTAATGAGAGGCAGAGTGAGCAGAAAAGCCTGAGAGGAGCAGAAAAGCAGATAGAGAACCACTTCAGTTATAAAAGACGCACTATCTGAAAATTGGGATTCTTCTCCAGCACTCTCACAGAAACTCTTTCTTCTTATTTCTTATTACTTCTTATTTCCCTATATTTAGGATCCAACACACTTATACACTCAGTGAAGCCGCACAGCGCCTAAGTTGCAAAGCGCTTGCCTATTTTGACCCAACAATGGAAAGGGGAAGTGGAAGGAGAAGCAACGCAACAATGGCTGAAAGAGCAACAGCATCCAACATTGACTTATCGTGGCGATCGGATTGAGAGACAATTCCTCCACCATCACTGTGTCCTCTTATGTTAAGGGGAGAACCGTTGCTTTCTGGTGACCACTGTGAATGTTCACCATTCAAAAGAATAGAGTGTAGATCATTTGGGCTGGATTTCATTTCGCTGGAGACGTATGATTGATTACTGCTGCTGCTCACTTTACCTTGCCTTGCCATTTTGTTTGTGTCAAGATCACATACAAGCCTTGATAAATGGAAAATACTTCGAATGTTTCTAGTAATGCACATTTCATTTCCTCTCGGAATGAAGTACTTCTCTTTTTAGTCATTCATTTCTAAAGGGATAACGGCCAAGTGTGAATCCACACATCGGCTCCACGGCGGAAAGAAAGACCTGGTTATGGATCACCTTGCACTTTAACCATGTTAAAAAGGCTTGGGGTATTAGCTGTAAATAACCGTTGATACGTTTATCATGAACAAGCAATTAAAAAGATGCTCTTAAATAAATTTCAATTCTGCATTACTGCAGTCACACCCTGAGACTGTTTCAAACCAATTCTCTCGTCCATCGGCCTACTGAGAATTTATGTTAAGATTGAACAGACTGAAATTGAGTAATCTCATATCATTGTTTACAGAGATTAGTAACCATGGAGTGGCTGCCATATTGATAAACAATAATACTTGACAAGCCATAATTAAGGCATCAAATATTGATCGTTTGGGTGTTATAGTATAAAATCATATCTGTCATACTGTCAATCAAGCATTTCATTTTTTTCAAAAGAAATAACCTTGGCCCTTAGATGCACTGAGACACTTTGCGTTTTTTTTGCTTTTCATTTCTTGCATATTTGAGCTGTTTTTCATGCATATTGTTCAGGATTTGTACAAGGTTAAGATTTTTCAGTCTTCCCAACCTTTTTCCTGTGTATTTTTTGAAGCCTATTGTAAACAATGTGGAAACTATTTTGATCCTGCCCAGAAAGGCAGTATAAAACATACATCTGCTCCTTTCTTTGCTTTTTTAGTTTCTTTGCTCAGGACTTTAAGTTTGTGGTTTGAGACATTTTCTTCCCGATGACATCATCTTTACCATATGTGACAAATGGAGAAAATACCTGCTTTGTCCGATAAAGGGCACTTTTCAAAGGGCTGCAACCAAAACAAAGATAATCACTTGCAGAGGGACACGTTTACTGCTAGTCAATTAAACACAAGGCCAATCAGTGACAGCAGCGCTCTGTGAGACATGGACAATGATATAAATGCTGAGACACAACAGAATAACATCACATCAATCGATCCATCCATCCCTTTCATTTGTGTACTATAAATAGTAGATTCTTTCGCCTAGACCCTCAAGTCCAAAGGGTTTAGGTAAGGTATGGACAAAACTATTCCAATGCTGCTTTGGCTCACGTGAGTTTTGGATCATTGACTTTACTGTGTGTGTGTGTGTGTGTGTGTGTCTTTGTTGTATAAGTTTGGAATGAATATCTCTAGCATGTGTGCTTCTGAGGGGTTGAGGAGTGAATGATGTGTACCACTACAGATCATCTTAAATGTTTTGTTTTTTTAAACAAAGTGGTTTATAGGGAAGTATATTGAAGTCTAGTAAAGTAGATTACCTTCATCTTTAACCACCAACCAGTCGAACTGTGGCTCCAGGTCAAAGTCGGAAAAGAGGAGATGAATGCGGCTTCCAGGATCGGAGATAATCAGCCACACACAGTTCAAGTTGTTCCCATACTCCTCAGGGTAGTTTGGGGACAAGATGGTCCCCGACGGAGCCGTGAAGTTGAAGAAGCACGAGACTGACGAGATGAGGGAGCACAGAGAGAGAGGGAGGGAGGAAGGGAAGTCACTCAGTTGATCCGGAGTTGGGAATGAAACCGGGCGGAGAGGGTCGATGGATAGACGTGGGGTTATGAAAAGCGACAACACTCACAAACACAGCTGGGCTTATTCCCGGACCACTGGTTGTTGTGCTGACACGTGATGGTCCGTTCGCCTACGAGTTCGAAGGCCGACTGGCAGAAGAAGGTCAACGCGTTGCCGTGCTGGAAGCGATCGCCGTCGCGACGACCGAAAGCCGGCACCCCGGGATCGCCGCAGCCTCCCCGTTCTATCTCTGCAACACACGACACAAACAGACATGTTGGTGACACCATGACACTCAGAGGCGACGCTGTCTGCCTGCACACAGCTGATGATGTGGTGGTGTGTGTGTGTGTGTGTGTGTGTGTGTGTGTGTGTGTGGTGTTTGTACACGCACACGCACTCTCTCTCACCAGCTCCTGAGGTTGCCAGATTCACATATCCATCAGCAACCGTCATACACATGACCTTCCCACTCGTGAGCACACCACAGGTTGGGACAATGAAGTCTTTAAATTAGCCCAAAACCCGCAAACACACCCGGTGTCGGTCAACCGAGCCGAGGGTGAACCAACGGGAGAGGAGCCGTGATTAAAATTGATATCGCAGCGACTTTCTTTGATAGATAACTGGCAGCAGTTCTCATTACGCTGTCAGCCACTTGACAAATGGCAAGAACTGTCAAATTCAGCAGCAACTGTAATGTGGCTCTGCAGCAGCAGAGATGTGAACATGGAAATTATTATTTTACACTGCTGGGTTCAGGCATAAAAAAAAAAAATAAATACTTTGAGGAATTAATTTCAGTGTTTCCTCTCACTGCTAATTGTCATCAGGGTAATTGTAGAGCAATTCAGCTTTAATTGTGAAAGGCAAAACAATGACTGGAGGCATGCAGGTAGAACACACACACGTGCACACACACACAGACACACACACAGATCCATGTTTATTATTGGTGGCTGACACAGCAGGTGGCAGAACAACGCGCATGGTGAAGTGTTCGGTATGGAGTGAAACACTTTCAGATCTTTCTGTCATGTGCCTGTCGTCCTCTCTATTCTTCACTCATCCACACTTCTCTCTCAATCTGATAAATAGTGGACATTTCACACAATATCAATTTCCGAGCCTCGTTGGCATGACTGTCACATTAGCCGCTCTGCCAAACTGCCCTGCAATCATTAATTTTGTCACTGAAAAAGATTTTGAAAAAAGAAACCTCAGAGGAATTAATTTCCCTGCTTCCTCTCTTTGCGAATTGGCATCAATAAATTATAGTGCCATTCAGCTTTAATTATGAAAGGCAAAACACACACACGCGCGCGCGCGCACACACACAAACACACACAATGATCCATGGAGATTACTGTGGTCTGAAACACCAGGTGGTAAAACAACACTGAAGATTAAGTGTTCCGCGTTTCGCTTAGCAACACCTTTCTCTCAATCTGATCAATATACTGGACATGAAAAACAATGTCAATATTCCGTGCCTCATTGGCATGACTGTCACATTAGCTTCTCTGCCAAACTGCCCGGCAATCATTTATTTTATCACTTCTTAAAAAACCTCTTCCATCTTTAATGGGAGTAGATTTTCTCCACAACTCTTCTTTCATTCCCTCCTAAAATTTGACATTCCACCAGACGCCTGTCTTCTTGTAACACATGCTCCTCTGTGCTCCCGGATCTGCTGTGGGCAAATACATCTCAAGGTGAGCCACATGGTGTGTGTGTGTGTGTGTGTGTGTGTGTGTGTGGGTGTACGTGTGTGTGAGTGTGGGTGTACTTGTGTGTGTGTGACAGAAGCACACCAACAAGAAAATAATACTTGATGAGTTGTCAGCTCTGTGTGTGTGTGTGTGTGTGTGTGTGTGTGTGTGTGTGTGTGTGTGTGTGTGTGTGTGTGTGTGTGTTGTGCCCCACAGCTGACGAGTGTAAGGATGGATATCAGGGATCTTGAGCCGCTGGTAAGTCTGTCATTATGCTAAATGTTGCTCTCATTAATTATTTTGTGCCTTTTTTTTATTTTGGTCTGTCTCTTTCTTCTTTCCTCTCCTTGTTTGTCTTGTCTTACAAACTTTAAAGAGTTTTTCTTTAAAGAGATTTAAAGTTTGACATTTCATGCCTCTGTTTTGTTTTCTTTCCAAAAGTCACATAATGTACAAAGTAATCTGTGTGAAGAAGAAGAGAAAATATTTTCAGTTTCAAAAACAATGGAGAATGAATGCAGGAAAAGATGAAGAACAATACATTGATGGAAATATTATGGACTTTAAAAGTAGCTTTGTGTGTTTCAGTCGATTAACTTTAAATTCTATAAAATTTATATCACTGCCAATCATCAATCACAACGGACAATTTATCAGACGGTATATTTTTCTGAAACAAACGTGTTGTCATCACATTGTAAAGTAGCTGTCAACAAAAAAAAAATCTTTTTTTTATAAAAAAGATTTGATCTTTTTTTATTGTTTCTCTGAGGGTGTGTTTACACCGAATGATATATGAAAACAACTGTTCCATCAAAGCCGGATTCAGGTATGGCTCCAATAATGCTCATAGCTTATCGCTCAGTCGTGCTGGGGCACGACACATCTGGAATGGCAGAATGAATTGTTTCTTAATGAATGAATGCATGACTCCGGGAGAGTTTCACAGCCTTTACATTAGCACACTTATGTCTGCACCAATCAGACCAATTCGACGGCATGCTTTGATCCTGCAGCGTGCAGATGGTTTACACAGTGACACCATCACACTGACGCAGCAGTCAGCACACCAAAGTATCGTAAAGCCGTTGGACGCCGACGCTCACCCCTTCCATGAGTCAGAAGAAAATAAATGCATTATTCAAGTCTTTTTTGCTTTTCACAGCCAGGTGCCGTCATCCTGAAAACATGGCGGCGGCATTTCACTGGAAAGCTTCGACTCTCAGAACAGGCCGTGTGAGACTGGTCTGTGCTTAGCGCTTCATCGAGTCTGGAAGGCCTCTCAAAGAGCTTTACGGTCCAGTTTACATTCATCCCGCCACTCAAACATTCACACTGTGCATCGATTCGCAGCACTTTGTATCTATAAGTGCAAGGGACATTGTGGGGGTTAAGCGTCTTGCCCGAGGACACCGCAGCATACGGAATCAAACACCCGACCCTCTGGTCGGACGACAGCTCCTCTGTCCCCCCCTCAACCACAGCGGTGTGTAAAACTCTCGTCTTTCCTTCTCTTTTCCTTTGTACTTCACAGCCACGAAAAAAACACAAACGCAGTGATTGGGTGTAACATTACGTGGTGGTGAGAAAGACGGCTTTTGCATTTACACACGTCTGTTTGTGTTTGTTTGGTTTTCCTGCGGGGCTGACACATTAGGAAGCTAACGGGAGGTAACGCGATCAAAGTGGGCAACATGCTGATATCCAGACAAAGTGACGGCTTCACGTATTATACTCCGTGCAAGGATGCGCACGCGGGACATACTGCGGTCAGCTGTGTGGTTGTCCAGGGGGGAAACCACAAAGGTTATTTAAGGTTGTTTGCTTGTGTCTTCCACAGATGTATTTTGTCTCTTGTGTCATCGCCGCCACATTTATTACATCAGATAGCAGAGGTGGGCGAAGGTGTCGAAAAGGAAAGAGAAAAAAAAAATCTAAAATGGTAAGATCAAGGGCACTTCAGCCTTTTGAAAGAAATGAGATTAAATATCTGCCTCACATCTCAGAGGCACGTAAAATGACACGTCCTTGAGAGGTTGCGTACGCCATGTTTTCTCATTGTGTTGTTTTCGCGATTCTACTTAAATTAAAACTCCACCCTCCAGTGTTCAACATGGAAAGAATGTCATTTATGAATGGATTGAGGCACCACTGCCGTCATGGAAGAGGGGATTTGATGTCAATGCCTCCTGGTTTCTATGCGAATATATTATCCGTCATACATATGACATGACTATGGTTGAAGTTAATTGTTAACATTGATCATATTTACAATCAATATTTCTTGAATGAATACAGATACACAGACACTACTGAATGTAATATCGACAGTTTGCGTATTCATTTAACTTTGAGCGATGATTCTTTTGGGAAAATAATGCTGAAATAATAAAAATGGTGGAAAAATGGGCTGAACACATTTATGTCTCACGACACAATGACACGAATGCCAGACAACAAGGAAAAATAACTGCCAACATGCTCACTTGAAGTGGCACTGTCTGAAATGTAGAAAAAGTTCTATTTTTCAACATAGATCGACAAAATTTGAGTCCATCAAATATCAACACGGGGGAGTTTGACAACTTCTCAGGGGTTGTCAAAGGAACTCACTTCAAAGTGCGCACAGATCTCGGTGAAAAACGGCATAGTCCTACACAACGCAGTCCACAACAACTCGAAGTCAAGAGTACACCCCCCCCCCCCTCTGCCATTCTCTCTGAGACTGACTCATATTTCTTCTGATTCAATCTGTCAATTTGTCTCTTTCTGCAACACTGAATTTCTTATTGCCCCTCTGTCTTAGTCGCCTCAAAATTATTACCTCTCTCCCTCAACCTGTCTCACCCTTTGTCTCAGGCGTATTACTTTAAGTTGAAGCACGATCTCTGTTCTATTTGGAAAAGAGGCATTCGCGTGGTAAAACATGGGCGAGACGCATGCATAGATATGACAAATACATCGTTTGGACGAGCGACTGTAAACAGATCCCTCCGCCTGTCTCCTTCATTCACTGTGACTGTCACCGTCTTTACCTATCTATCACTGTCAGCTTTGGTGTAATAAGAGATAATCAAGCAAAACGACCGACTGATTGACTCCTAATTCATTTATCCCTTTTCTTCCCAATGCCACACACACAATCACAGATTCAGAAGGACACACAGAAAACTGTTATTGAATCCTCGCATCAGCAGCGCCGTGACTTTCACACTCCATTATGTGCGTTTAAACGGCGCGAGTGTCTGTGTATGTCTGCGCGAGTGCGCGTCTCTGATACAGCAAATGCAAAAGTGTGACAGGGAAGTTGAGCTGAAAGTCGGGGAAGGAAGTCGCACCTTCGTAGACTGCTTTAAAGCCTGCGGAGCCGATGGTGTCGTCAGACTGCAGGTGTAGCCACATCTGATTGGACAAACTGACGATGAGGTCAGGAACGCTGGAGCCTGTGAGACTACAAACAAGCGCACACGCGCACACACACACACACACACACTAGATATTAGCACACACTAGATGGTAAATCCATCACCTCGTATCTGTATAGAAAAAAGACATACCTTCACGTTAAGCTCATAAAAATCAATGATAGTATTAATCACGTAACATAATCCAAACAAGCCAATAAAGACAGCAGCACAAGCGATTGAATAACTTTGTATCAATACTATGACCTAATATCGATGTCAATCATTTACAGATAATAAAGCTGATAATGTGGTTGTGATTGGCTCTTGTAAACCTGCAGAAAGCCACATGAGACACAGACTTATCTGGATTAGTATTTTTGTTCCCCCTGTTATATCTGGATCAAATGTGAGAAAAATGAGTCATGCTTACACGTAGAGAACCCTCCGAGTGTCTCCTATCTTCCCTCCGTCGCCTACCGTCAGTGTGTCATATCCTCTTTCCAGGTCAAACTCTTCAAAGGACAGCTTTATCACCTGCAAAACACAACATGCAGCGCACAGTTAGAACGGCAGCCGTGTCGAAAGAAGAGAAGACCGGAAAAAGAGGAGACAGATTACTGACAGATGAACTGTCAGTTCTTGCCAGGGTGATGCCTTTTCACCCCTAATGGAATGATTCTATTACTGGGGATATTTGACAGCCGAGCGTTACGACTGGAAACTCCGTCTCACAAAAAGCAGCCACTCCGGCAAAGACACATGTTAATGGCAATACATTCAAACTTCCCTTATGAGGCAGCATTCTGCAAACACAAGAAAACAGATCCCACTTGAAAGGGCTGACAGCCTCTGCCAACCTCATGACTCCTGTAAGTAAGTCGGACTTGATTACAGCACAGTGGAAAGTCACGTTGGAGCGAATCATATCGGTGTAAACAAGCCCAACACTTTCACGTTGCTGGGCTCACTCTCGGGAAGGGAACGGAGGTTCAGCGGTTGAGCTGCATTGTTCCACTGCGAAACCCAGTCGTACGTCATTTATCGGCTGCAAATGTATATTTTCATCAAGGCTGAGAATAGATGGCAGTGATTTTGGAAGCGAATGAAAACAACATCATCATCAAACCATGAAATTCTGGGCATGTTCACAGATATGGGATGTGCATGGATCTAAAGAGATGGGCAAGCGCAACATCACACACCTATACTTTGTTGAAAGGAACAATAGCAATTTATCAGCTCACCGTCACAAGTAACTTCCTCCTGTTTGTTTCAAAATCCAAAGAAATTCTTTTGAAAGAGTTTGTTCAAACAGCCAAGCCTGTGGTGCTTTGAAACACTGAAGTTACGGTAAACGCTTAAATGATGTCTATATTTTTATTCATTCTCAATCTGTCACTAACTGCTGTGCTTTGAATCAATAGAAAATGTCACTGAAGAGACGGAGACTTGGGAATGTGGCCGTGCTCACCTGGGGAGCCTCTTCAACAAACACCAATAACACCATCAGACAACTCGTTTTCTTGACCATTCCCTTATTCAATCATAGCTGCATTTCCATATGTAATACAATTAATCGGACAGTGATGCATTGCTTTTCTGAAATAATCAATCAGGAAAGAAAGGAGGCAGAGAGAAATAACTAAACTCTGAAAGTGAACTTGTTTGCCTGCCATTTATTCAGCATCCGGCTCCTTTGTATTCATGGACGCACAAATCAGGAGCCGCGCACTCTCCCTAATGCAAACACATCCCTCTGTTGTTAAACGCCTTTACTTAAATACATGGCCTTGGCTGCGCGCATACATCACTGGAATACAAGTGAGTCGACTGTAAGGTACACAGGGGGGATATTTGAAAGAAGAATAGAAACGGGTATATTTTTTCATGAAAAACACAAATTCAAGATTTGGCTCGATAAATAAGAAACTGATACTTGTTAAAAACAGGTTTCACAAACCTATTGTACAATGTTTAGTCTCTCCAAAACCGCTATAATAATAATAATAATGATAATAATAATAATGAGAGATAGGATGAAAAATAAGGAGGGGAGGTATTCTCTCCCGGCTCCGTACGAATCACAGAGAGCATTAATAAAACATTGTGCGTCTTTGTTTGATGTGTTCTTGTACTATCCCTTTTCCTCTGACAGTTCAGACGAGCACACAGGGTTTAATAGTTCTTTTAGATAAACATCTCCCATTCTAAATATTGACGTGTTTCTAACCCTATCTTTAACAGCATTGCATTGCTTCGTTTCATTAACAGATAATGTCTCCAATAAGACTCACAAAATGCCCATTCATAGGCATGAGGTGTATCAAATTACTGCTCGAGCTATTCACCTATTGACAGATTGTCAAATTTCAGAGTCTCCTTTATTGACACATTATACCAAATCCTTCTCTTCAAAAAAAACAAGCATGAAGCTGTAATTATTTCTGCTCAAACTTTGGCTCAAACGGTCAAATTAGAACAATAAATCGGTGCAGTGTCCTAGCTGCTATCCATTCGCTTTTCATTTGTCTTTAGATCTCCTCCCTTTTGAATGTATACTCACGGCCAACACCATGATCGCTGCTCTGACTGAGGGAGGATGATTATGGAATGAAATCAAGTGCACCTGACATGTCAAACACATTGTGCACACGGTTCAAAATGACATTCCCAGCTGTTTGTGTGTGTCAGGTGCAGGTTGTGGCAGGTTGTGGTCGTAAAGAACGCGACTGAAGCGGAACAGAATCTGAAGTGGACCATGGTTTTCTGCTCACTCGGGCACGTGCGTGCGTGTGCGTGTGAGTGTGTGTGTGTGTGTGTGTGTGTGTGTAAGTGTGTGTGTGTGTGTGTGTCTATAGGAGGTGCTTTTCTCAAATGTCTGCCTTGATGAGGATGAGTATGCCTATTTCACTGGATGTGTGTGTGAGCCATGTGGCTGTGTGTCTCGACAATTAGACAGGCAGATTGCGTAGTAGCGACAGACTTAAAGGAAGGAACTGAAGTGTTAAAACACCAAGGTCATTAACAAGAAGCACAGTGCTGTTCAGTTGATGCAAACAGACCCATTAAGAAAGACATTAAGAACAGCCTGCGACCCGAAAGTGCATTAGATTAGGTTCATTGTTTTTTGAAGCAAAAACAGAAACACTGGGAGAAAAAACAAAACAAAAAAAAAGAAAAAGGTCTTCACAGATATTCAATTAAAACAAACAGGGCTGGTAACACACACTGCATTGTGTGTGTTTGCCGGGTTCTGAGAAAGGAAACCGAAAAAAAAAAAAAAGTGTGTGTTTCAGTTTAAGGGTGGATGCTCAGTGGATGCTCTTCAAAGAGATAAGTGAAGCGTTATCACATTGAAGTCATTAGCAAGCAGCCGAGCAGCTAGTGGCACTGCAATAGGCCATTTAAACATTGTTAAGAGCACTGAGCAATCCAAAGCTACAGTGAAATGTTTCTAGTTGATAAAACTGTACCACCATGGATTTGAAGGGGTCTCCTCGGGTTACAACCACAGCCAAGGGAGTGAATGGGTAATAATCGGCCTCTTCTTCGGATCCTAAAATACTCCCAGAGACGTGTTCCCCACTTAAGATGAATGATCAAAGACACATTTTTGGTTTACGATTGTCAGTTGACACGGGCCTTGTAAACACTGCAAGTACCGTACACAGGGAAATTCACTTTCTCTCAAGCACTCCCCGCCCCACTTGATCCGTAAACAACAACCATGAAAACCTGCAGTGGCGCTGTGGATCACGTCCTTGTGGTTATGACCTTTTGTCGGAATAGTACAGGAGAACAGGCAGCTGTAATTGGGCAGAATAGATGCCAATTTTCCCCCCACTGAGCCGAGGGTGCTGCCGTGCTGAGTCACAGCCAAGCGACTATGGAGACAATTGTTTTAATTGTTTAATCTGAAATCATTATCCGTTTTCATCAATCAATACCATAAAACCCATGGCCCACACACCAGCTGACCCACCCACAAAGATCCTTACCTACCTACCTCCCTTCCCCCTGCTTTCCAACCACCCACCCGGAACCTCACCTTCCTACGCTTCGACCAACAAACCTTGCAAACAACCAATCAGTCCACCCGCCGACCTGCACACCTGCAAAATCCACCAGGATCTAAAAGGACGAGAGAATAATTATCAGACTGTTCTCATCCATTCATCCCCAAGGATCCTCCAGTCAGAGATCAGCCACCTTGCACATACACAGCACTCGCTCACTGTGCTGACGCGCAGCCCACGGTTCCCCTAAAGAATAAGATTTAATTTGGGCACTGTTAAAATTTCAACTCCGCACTTATCTGATGAATTATGCTCAACCAACCATTTCAAGTACAGAATAAGCGCAGCTGACCCCTGCCAAGGGTAGCACACATGGGTATTGGTTTCATTTCCATCTTGGGGCAGTGTAACGCCGATATTCTTATTCCCATTACAGCCGACAAAACTACAACCAATGTATTACTCAACACTGGTCAGTATTTTCACTCTGGATTTGAGTGACTCCTGAGTTGACCCACTGTAAATGCAGCAATTACAGCAAAACGAATGTTTTAGGGAATGGCGTTAAGGCATTTACCCAGCCAGCTTTTGAGAACGCAGCACAATGCCTCGATTATGTGCGATTTTTCGGTTAAACAGCGCATTAACAAATTGATTCACAGAAGCTCGGGACTGGTGCAGGTGCATATGTGTGCACAAGGGAGGGACTCAAATATTTCACGGGTAGATGAGAGGAAAAGCAATTTAAACAAGAACAAGCCTGAAATGAAATACAAAGAATAGAAGCAGACAGACAGTAAAATGCACACCAATGATGATGACAAGCTTAAACAGTTCAGACTTAATGATAGAGATTGACACAGTCTTGGATTTTGTCTTAAAAAAGTGAGCCTACTTCCTGTTCACAGCGGTCATGTCCACTTCAAACCAACACGTCACACCATCGTTCCAATGATCCACTGGGATGATCAAAGTGTATTTTCACATGAAGATCGAGAAGCGTTAGTATGTTATTGACAATCCTGACTTAACGACAAACTGTCAAGAAAAAGTTGTACAAAGGTGACCTCTTTTCAAACACAGCACGAAGAGAAAACAGCTGTCGTAAAAGCAGAGTGTACGAAAATTCCCTGGCTGACATTTTGCAGCTTGTTGAGTCATTGGTGAGCTGCCACTGCAGCACTTTGGGACTTTTTTCCCCCTAGATTACTTTTGGCCTTTCAGCCAAATAAACAAGTATAGTATAACCTGAGGCCCAGGTCTGAGCACATGACGCCAGTCAATCTGGACTGGAATGTTAATTTCATGAAGTACGGCAAATCCCATGCACCGATTTATCAAATTGCTCTATCAATTAAAATAACCGTAGCAACAGAGCCTCTGTTTTTATCAACAGACTTCTAGACTTCATTTCCCAAGAGCCCTTCTCTCACAATCTAATCAGAATTTTAAAAACAGTTTTTCTGCTAATTGCAGCTCAAGAGAGCGCGATAAATCAGCTTTACAGTGCATTGCAGTAGCTAAAGTGAATTTTATGATGCCGCACAGTGACGAGGTACAAACACAGCAGCGGCATGGCTGGGGGAAGGAGCTGCTCCGAACATGTGTATGGAAGTAAATCATTACTGAGCCATGCAGAGCGCTCGGTGTGAGTTGGTGAAGCGAGACAAGGTTGCGGTAAAAGCAAACATCATTTAGAATGATAATGCAGTGACCTCAAGGACAACCATGTCTTCCATTTCAGTGAAACGGAAGACATCTTTTTCCACTTGAAATGTCTGACCCTTAAAGGGTTTAATACCACTTTTTTACTGCCCTCTTGTGGCAATGAGCTAGAAGCCGGGGTTGACAACCAGATGTTGCATTAATCAACCCTGTCCCTGTCGGGATGTGAGTGTGACCTTGTCCCATTAACGAAGGCTGAGACTTGTCACTCAAGAGGACGAGAAGCAGTACGTGATGAACATAGGTTAGCGCTTCGCTGAAAATACCTCTTTGGAGCTGAGGAAGAGTAACAAGTAAACAAGCGACACTGACATTCATCATCTCAAAGTCACTCAAACACGTCACCCTACCAATCAACATGATCAACAAGATTGATTAGGAGGCGACTGGTTCTTGAGCTCCACGCTCGCATTCCTGCAAAAGTCATCACATACCACATACCACCCGTGAGGCTGTTGGGTCAAATCCCTCAGAGGTCACTGCAGTGCTATGTGCTTTTTTTTTTTTATTGGATTTTAGATGTTTGCTGAAAACAAGCGAGTGGCAAACACAATGTAAGGTCGTCAGAAATGTTGCTGAGCAATACTGAATCATTACAAACTGACTTGAGTGATGTCAAATTTGAAAAAGCAGACGACAGCGTGATGATCTTTGATGTCCCAGACAAGCTTTAGTCTGATTAACGTGCCATAAAAGCATCAAATAATACAATTGGGCTATTTACTAATGAGTCTCACAGCCTTGGGTTGGCCATGGCCCTGATGTCAGACCTGTAAACCTTCAAAACCGTTCATATCACTCTCTGACTTTGATCAATTGGAACCGGTTGAATTAGCATGCTGATTTACGAGCTCTGCTTTTTAGGGCTACAGGACTTTCTGCAGAACTCCATTAAATCTGTTGTGGTAATAAGGAGGAATATGTATAAAGATACTTTCTCAGATTCTGAGTGATCATGTACTGTATATAGACTAGATAGAAGAGTGAAAGTTGAATACCCTCTCTATGAAAGGTACAAAGGAGATATGATCTCGATCTGTGATTGGAACACTGGTCTTCAGTGTTAAACACAAGCAGATGCAGAAAACAAGGGGGTGATAAAAAAAAAAAAAGCATGTGATGCAAAGTGTAGCAACTAAACCATATTGATCGACATCCATGACTGGTGGCCCGTGAAGCCATTTGAGATGTTACAGCAACTTGACCTCAGCCTGGTGGATATAGGATTAAAGTGGCAATAGCTAAAAGAAGACTGGCTGCATTCCTTTACCTCAGTGGTGTCAAACTCATTTTCACCGAGAGCCACATCAGCATTATGGTTGCTCTCAAGGGTCGGGTTTTAATTGTGGGACTAAATGTCATTTCTACATAACATATTGTAAAATGACTGCCTACATATTTGATGATCATTTATTCACGTTACACATTTTGTCAATGCATTTGCATACATGCGAAAATGTAAACACATTGAATATATTGCTACAAATGGTAAGTGGCATGTGTAATTGACTAGAGTTCAAGGGCAATGTATTTTTTAGACCATCACATTCCTTTAAGCTGTCGCTGCGGCCGAATCTGACACATGTGCTTTACCTCTTTTATCCATGAGAGAGAGAGAGAGAGAGAGAGAGAGAGAGAGAGAGAGAGAGCACCGCACAAGTGATGTGCATAACAAGGTTACTGCACCATGATAACATGGTTTTATCAGAATTACAATACAAAAGAAAATACACAATGAGTTCATGTGTAAATTGTCTTGTTGTGGTCTTTCTTTGCGCCAAGTCTGTATCTCAATTGCAATTCTGCCCTGAGGTGACCTTTGTCCCAAGTGTCAGAGAAAACTGACTGCTGTTGGGTAAAACAACTAAGTCGCCTGAAATGTCTCACAGTGAAGGCGTTACGGCAACTAAGAGCACCAGAACCCGTCGGCATGGCAGTTAAGGGAAAATAAACTGCAAACCAGTGTTTAAGAAACAGCTGCGTAGCAGCTTGGGAGAGGCTCCATGGTAACCTCTTCTGTGGTACAGGAGCAAATGATGTGACAACAACTCACTGTGGGTTGAGTTTCCTGTTGACAATTTGGGAATTTGTGGCGGACGTGTCATTGCAGAATATTTTACAGGGCATCTCTGGAATGAATTCAATTTAAGCATCTTCATTAAAAGCGAGCGGTGAACAAAACTAATAGGTGTGACATTGGAACATTCATGCATCACTTTGGACGGCATCCTCAGGATAGAGAGGAATTAGGTCCAGGAATGAGAGCCAATGACAGAGCTAACACAGTAAATTATGGTCAGCCGCAGCCAAATTATAGTCAAAAGCCAGAATAGCATGATGTCTTGAACTGAGATAATGTGCTAATTAGGCAGCTATTGGTGAATCTCTGTCCACGATGGTTATTTACTCTGCATTTTACGAGAGCATTTTACTCTCTCCGTGCAATCAACAGACTCATTGGGCTTTTTTGTCTTTGGAGACTACACAGTGTGGCACAACAACATTGTAGCATCGGTGTAGGACACTGGTATGTCCCCTATGCCAGAGCAGTGACAGCAGCTTGATCATCATATTTGTGCGAGACAATAGATGATAACACAGCGAATTCAATCAATAAAGTGAAAATGTAATTATGATCCAAACATGATAAAACTGTCTTAAATCAGTGTTTACATGACAGTGCATTGACTGTCCTCACCTAAGGAAATATTTGCTGTGCTTTTAAAAAGACCTGCTCAATTAATTACCAAATAAGTTGCAATTTGTTTTAATGATCAATCAAATTAATAAGTTGTTGCAGCTACGGAGCGGAGTGAGATTTTAAGGGACATATGTGATACGACATGAAAAACGTCAGTTATTATTCATGTAAATTCATCAGGACCATTCCATTGTTTATACTCTTGTTGCCTTTGAATGAGTTCCTGAAAGCGGGTCCTCCTCTGTGGAGGCCACCATGTTCCTACAACAGCCATGAATGGATGAGAACCTTTAACATTTTTACGTCTTAAGGTCAAAGTTTCTCCAAAACTCTCGGAGGAGGACATGAAAGCAGGGAATATTCATCTGGCTAAGATGTGTAACTTTACCACGATATATGCCACACAATCAATTCTAACAGAATCAGATAGTGTCACAGAATGTGTACAGCCAACACCATAACAATGACAATGAGGATGAGCCATGCATAAAAATTAATGACACCCAAGCCACACACACACACACACACACACACACACACACACACACACACACACACACACACAAAGCGCAGTCAGGCATGAGCAAAATAATCGGCTTGATACTGATGAATCAAATGGCTGACTCACACTAATGCACACAACCATGTTTATGCACACACAACAACAGTCTTTCCTCTAAAACTCAAAGTTGAAAGTTAACTTTACAATATGTT
>JAFBJT010047075.1:0-17418 GCA_016785325.1 Chascanopsetta lugubris | reverse complement strand
TGTGTGTGTGTGTGTGTGTGTGTGTGTGTGTGTGCCATGCTTGATAAAGAAAGGAGGAGAGGAGAATTGTAAATACGCGACCATATAGAGACAGAAATTAGATAAATATCATAAGGTCATTTAGTTTGTTTAATAAAGAGCATGATATAGACCTGTTCTATAGGAAACGCACCTGTAACTTTAAATGACCTCTGTTATGATCTGGCACTATATCGGGAATAAAACTAAATACAATTAACTTGACCTTCAAAGGGGGAGGGGGCGGGGGAAATGCTGCTAATAGAAGAGGAAACACTGTAATTTGACTTAAAAAATGTAAATAACTCTAGTGAATCACACAACTCCCAATAACTTCACTGCAAAGTTTGTTATGACCATTCATCGTTCTCTAAATGACTGTCAACAGCCCCCGTGTTGTATGTTCAGAGCCCGGTGCTGCACCGTTATCAGCTCAGAAATATCATACAACATATTTCATATGTAAATGTTGTAGTTCCTTCATTATTTTGCTCTTGTATTATCATCTCACAATTATCCAATAAATGGTCTTAAATTTGACATAGGAAAAAGGAATTTTTTTTTATCATGGTCATTTATGTGGTAATTTAGAGGGATGTCGCAGCGCCATGTGAGACATTACAGGAATAACAACTCCCTTTAAAAGTAATACTGGAAAAAACAAACGTTTCGCTTGTCTCCTGCAGGTTTTGGTCCAGCACAGGTTCAAAAACCAAAAAAAACAAATTCTAGCCAATCCCCTATGTTGAAGCATGTCTTGCTTACGTCGACTACAGTCAACCTTTTCAGTGACATTTACTCGTTGATTCACAAATTGGATGACTGTCAAAAACCTAATTATATATAAACATAAGAATCGTACTTGGCTAGACCCACAGTCCCACCCTGTCTACAGTGGGAGAGGGGCAGGGAAGAGACATCTGCTGGGAGAGGAGATATCAATCGGGTCATTAATGTATTGATCCTTGCAATGTTGACTCATTCTATATTATCATTGCATAGCTCAAACTATTGTAAATAAAGACTTTATGTATCACCCACCGTACTATGTGCTGTACATATCCACACTCATTCTGCGCACACGTGAGGAACACTTTTTTTTCCTGAGAACTCTTTACCTGCAGACTTGGTGGGATGGTGATAAACCCACTGAGCTGAAGCTGTCCAGTGTCATACCATGGGGGCAGTTGGGGCATGTTGTGTCAATGAGAAACTGTAAAGTAGCCTCCAGCTTCTGCTCACAAACCCACGGATGAAGTCATTAGCGGCTGCTATTCGCTGTGACAGAAGTTTGAACAAGTGCCATACCTCTTGGATTTTTGTCATACCTAAGATTCAGAAAAAAATGTGTGTCACATACCTGACATACGAAAGTTCCTGCAGTTACTTTGAAAACGTACATCATTATGCTGCACATCCGCAAGGGTCTTAGACACTTTTATTTTATTTTTAAATGCTCAATTTTGAATTTGCCAAACTTTCTTCCACTTTAGCGTGGTCCTGTAGAGCTGTCACTTCTCGTCCAAGAGTTGAACCTCTGTCCAAACCTAAAAACATGTTTGAACACCTGATGCACCGCATAGGTGTTGGGAATGCAACAGGAGAATGTTAACGCCCACTCCCCCCTCATTAGAATGGGTAATGACATCAGGGATGTTTTTTCCAGCACTCGCTGACAGCACAGCCATCAGACCATGGTGACACCATAGGATCTGTTACGTAGCATGTGTGGAAGCATTCCAGGCTCCACTCTCCAAACCACACACCATCAAAGATAAGAGTGTTTGTTCACATTGGACAAATGAGCGGCGGTCTCACCCGTTGGCTCTACACCTGAACGGGGGAGCGGAGGAGACAACAGACGAACAATACCTCAAGTGAATGAATGAAAACAATGTCATGTCTGTGTGTGAAAGGAGCGAGGCGGGGTACAATCTTCTAACATCTACGGACATGTGGTAATTGTTTGCCCTTTCTTTTCGGGAAAGGTGAGAGCAGCAGTGTCCTTTTGTTGTCCAGCTTAACAGACCCCAACCTTTCCCTTTATCTATTTGCCTCGTCATACAGGATCTATCGGGGAACTTGCAGGCTCCAGGCTGGTGCTGAGACAAGATGAAGAGGTTCCGGCGTCATGGTCAGGAGTCCCAGAGAGATCGACTCAAGCAAGAACTGTTCCAGTTCAACAAGGCAAGTTGACTAGGATACAATAGATTTCTGCCTTGGAGATGGAGTTTAAAATGTTTAAAACGTTCACACGGGCAGCGATTATATTAATTCCAAAGGATACGACGGCAAATTTGCAATTTTGAAAACTCCGTCAGCCCGTGCAACATGGGCAACATATACATGCGCTCCAGTTTGACGTGTGGCTCATTTGACCATTTTAATATTGACAACATCACATGAAGCCACACCAAGTTGGAGAGTCAACAATGGCGGGATGAGTTTTTGACTGTGTAGTTAATATTTCCATGTTCTCTCGACTGCTCCCTATGTCTTGTCCACTTCGTGTCATTCGCACCTTACTCCACTCTCGGTCCATTTTGTCATGATTCGTTCTAACGTTCTAACGTTCTAACGTTGTAACGTTCTCCTTCTTGGCCGTCCACTCTTCTTTGCAGACAGTGGAGCATGGTTTCCCCCACCAGCCCAGCGCGTTAGGGTACAGTCCGTCCTTGCACCTCCTGGCCATTGGCAACCGCTCCGGAGCCATCAAACTGTATCCTTCACTCTACCCATGGGTTGATAGTTTCAAGTAATGTTGGAGTAATCAAGTATTCTAATTATAATTCCAAGTTATTAAATACTCCCAAATAGCTATGTTTTTTTAAGTGTTCAAATCATTCCAAACCAAATCCCTTGTTGTGAAAGGAGTGTGTGTGAGTGTGTGTGTGTGTGTGTGTGTGTGTGTGTGTGTTACAGTTAGCTGATTTATGCTTCTCCATCAAAACCGTAGCCTTGCAGAATGCTGCACTGCACCCATATGTGCAGTAACGCTGAGGGAATGCACATCCGTGAGCAGACTGGTTCACTTGGTAACAGTATGTCAAGAACACATGTATGTGATTGTGCACATCAGTTTCTCCTCAGACTAAGATGCTCAACTACGACAATATGTCCTAGGTCTGTGCTGGAAAGACCCAAAGGTTTCCATTTTCAGCGAAACGTTAAAATTATACCTACGTACGTATTTGCTTTTCAAAATGAACCTCACCCAGATTTGTTTATCATGTCAGCTTGTAATGTCGAATACAGGTGTTGCTCGTATTGAGATCAGACTTTAGGCAAACAAAAACCAAAAGACTAAACCTGTCCTGAATCCTGACCCATGTTTTTATTCTCCCGACTTGGGGGATTGTCCTTGACCTGAAGTCAGATATGGAGCGCCAGGTGTTGAGTTCATGGGCCTTCATGATGAGAATGCTGCTGTCACACAAGTGCACTTTCTCCCTCACCAGGTACAGTAAAGTGACAACACAAACTTTATACAAATGTTGTGTGTGTCACTGTTTTGGGCTGTTGGGGGCTGATGCAGTATGTGATTCATATTTAGGTTGAACTGGTGACTTTGCTGGATGACAACAGTTTGCACATGTGGACTCTCAAAGCCCACAAGGGGCCGTCGGAGCTGGTGGAGATCGGACGCTTCACACTCATGGGCCCACCTGGGTAAGAGAAACACAGGTGCTCCTGTTGTTCAGTGATTCTGTTTGACAAAAACACTATCCATGGAGACGCTCATCATTTGTATTTTATTTTTAATAAAGGGAGGTAAGTATATTACCCATCATGCCACCAAACGCTCTCAACTCCTCTTTTCCTCTCGTCAGTGCTCCACCGAGTGTGACCAGGGTGACGTCGGTGCTGGCTCACTCATCAGGGGAGCTGCTGCTGTTGGGCACAGAGGGAGGACATGTCTTCATTGTTGAAGTCCCTGGGTTTCGAGAGCTCGAAGAGAGGAACATCAGTCTCGACCAAATCTCCAGCAGGTTAGCAAATCGTGCATAATCAATCCATTGTACAGCATTTGTGGGATGTACTTCGCTGTAGCAAAACGGCGGGATCACAGTGGCCTCACAAAGCCACTTTATTTTCCTCTTGACAGTAATAGCTGAAAGGAGTCGTATCATTCTATTTTACTTCATTTGCAAGACCTCAAGGGTTAAATGAGCCGATTTGATCCAGAATTATTGTCAAGATTAAGATATAAACTTTTGAAGCAGCTCTCAGTAGCCTGTTTCTTGCCCTCTCTAGTAAAAAAAGCTGTGTTTAGGGGGTCTATCACTAAGCTCCTCCTGGAGCTGTCAATCATCCCCCTCTCTTCCCCTCTCCGGAGTCAGCTTAGCAAATGGTTCTCAGGTTTTCAGGCCGAGTCACATGGTGCCCTCAGTCATGTGGCACTCCCTAATTGTGACTCAAAACATGACGAATATTGGCCAAGTCAGCTACCTGTGACTCAGAGCACGAAGAGCCACTCTTTCCTCTTTCTTTTCGTCCTGAGCTTTTGACACTGTCGTCCCAAACTGCTCGACCTGGGTGCCGGTGATTGACAGTGAATGACTCTACTGCAAATTACAATTTGTGTGGATAAGAGGCAAACTGAGTTCTGCACTGGCTCCGAGTTTATCTCACAGTAATGACGTGATTTTAAGGGGCGCACATCTTTTTTTTGCAGTCTTCTGTTAAATCGATACAGCCATATTTCAATGTGTTTGATGTGATATGATGTGATTGTAATATACAATAATATTATTCCCTTCTTGAAAGGACTAATATCACTGACAGTGCCCAGACAACTTGTTCTTCCCTTTTTCTCTCGGAAAAGGAAAATCTTCATCGTACAATCAATCCAAAAGCGTCAATGATCAATAGGGTGCCTGAACTGAACTCGTAACCGTGCCGTCACCTGATCCGCATAGTAGATTTATTCATTCGTCACCAGCTCGACAGTAAACCGATCCTAAAAATATAATTCAACATGTATTTAAATCTGCAGATGTGAGCCCTGCCAGACAGACACAGATCATTGCATATGACAGAAGCTGTTTAATAATCACATCACATCAGATCTGCCTCTCAGCTTCTTTTTTTGATATCTATTCATATTTCTCCGTCAACATCTCTCCCTCCAGTGTACCACATGACTACATTGGCCGAAGGAATCTGGAGCATGTGGAGGCCTTAGAGGAGAACCCAGTTGACCCAAATCAAGTTGTTATTGGCTATGGACGAGGTCTTATGGTCATTTGGGATCTTGAAAAACAGCAAGCCATCCGTCATATACCTGCCACACAGGTAACTGCTCTGCTTCTGAGAATATCGCCGCAAACTACAGTGAGTGATGTCAGAGCCAGTCACGTATAAACATTCCCCATGTGTCCACACCAACAACAGCAGCTGGAGAGTGTATGGTGGACAGAAGGTGGCAGCTACATCCTCAGCTCGCACAGCGATGGAAGTTACTGTCAATGGATGGTGAGAGGAGAGGATGTGAATGAGGATGAAGAGAAATCTGACATTCCATATGGTAAGGAGGAAAAGCAGGCCCCTGCCATACCAAAATACTACCCTACTTTCAAGCATGTCGTGTGGAGTTTTGGAGGCTGATGATGGTTTGTTTTCTTTCAGGGCATTTCCCATGTAAGGCAATATCTAAAATAGTTCAGCTACCCTCAGAAGAGGGGTAAGTTCACTTTATTCACCAGGATGTTGTTGTTTTTTTGACAACTTCCCCCTTTCAGTTGAAAGTATTTGACTCCTTTCGAAGGTTTTTCTAAGATACAGATAGCCATAACACTTTAAAACAAACCACACTGCACATGAATACGTCTGCATTTGTTTGTTTATGTTTGTTTGTCGACAGACCTCCGTTCCTAATGTTCAGTGGCGGCATGCCAAGGGCCAGTTATGGGGACAGACACTGTATCACAGTGATCCATGGTAAAACGCACGTGGCTTTGGACTTCACGTCCAGGATCATCGACTTCTTTGTCACCAGAAATGGAATTCAGCATACAGGCAAGCAACTCCCACCATCACCAGCATTGACTGGAAAATATAACTCTATATTTCAAACTAAATGCTTTGATTCTGCACTTCTTTGGCGCACGTCTTCTCCCACATTCTAGTATAATTGTTATCAGGCTGTAACCACACTGCTGCTATAATGTGGTGACAACCATTTCCTGAAATAGACGAGCTGTCCACTGTCCAAAGCCTGGGGTAGAGCTGGCCTATTTCTTTGGGGCTGTTTACACTCTTTACTCACTGAACATACACCACATTCATGCAGTTTTATTTCAAGCTTTCACAAAGAGCAAAGAGAAGAAAAATGTGAGGACGTCAGAATATGTTGACTGCATTTTGATGTCTTGTGAATCCACAATTTATGGAAATATAATTCTGAAGTATCAGCATATTTGACATAGTCTCCTCAAAATGAGAATATGAATATTAGTACGTTTCTCCACAAAAGCAAGCTATGATCAAGAACTAAAACAAATTCTTTGTTTATAAAAATACATTCCTTTTGAAAGGAGTTATTAATTTTGCTTGACCAGATATTATTGTAAACATACAATGTAATGCCATGGAAATGTGATATGGCTACTGATACTGATATCTCCCCTCACCTGCTTGAAATCTTGTGCTGTAGCATTATGTAATGTTATTTTGGCCCAATTTAAATAAAGGTGCTTGAAGAAGCCTGTGACCATGTTCCTTTTGTCCAGTGCATCACTCCTCTGTTCTATTCATCACCAGGAGACCCCAGTGCCCTCGTGGTCCTGGTAGAGGAGGAGTTGGTGGTGATTGACCTGCAGACGGTGGGCTGGCCAATCATTCAGACCCCATACTTGGTTCCCCTCCACAGCTCAGCCATCACATGCTCCCACCACATCTCTGCCATCCCCCCCAAACTGTGGGAAAGAATCATCGCTGCTGGAGCCCTGCAGAAAACACACTACTCCAAAAAGGTACTTCGGTTTTACAGTTCATTCGTATGCAGTAAATATACATATTCTGCCCAATCATCTGAATGATGTCTGTCTGAAAAGACAACTTGGATGTGGTTTTATCAACATGAATTTCCTCTACTTCCACGCAGCCATGGCCAATAACAGGAGGCATGAACCTTGCCCCTGACCCTTCACAGAGAGACCTACTGCTCACAGGGTGAGTAAAGCTGAACTGTGTCATTATCTATTGGAACTGTTTTTTTTTACAGACCGAGTACATCATGATTATTTTGTTCATGCAGGCACGAGGATGGAACTGTGTCTTTTTGGGATGCGTCAGGAGTCTGTCTGCATCCCATGTATAAATTAAGCACAGCGGCAGTGTTCCACACAGATACTGACCAAAATGACAACTTGAACCAAGGCACTGAAGGAGAGTGGCCACCGTTCCGAAAGGTTTGTCTTTGTCATGCAGACTGTCAAAGGAAACTTTCTTCAAATTCCACTTATGTTAATAGTTGTTCGTTTGTGTTCATATCAAATCTTGTTTTCTTCCATGTTGTAGTTTTTCTCTCAGTTTTTTTCATATATTTTGTTTTACACTACTATTCAACAATGCATGCACTTGAGAGGAAGGGTGAAGTTGTCGTTGACGACGTGAAGACGAAACTCCTCCAAAATATATTTTCCCTTGCAAATCTGGAACACGTTAAGGAAAGGAATTCCCTTTATTAATCCGAGTGCACCTGGGTGCTCAATTGAACACATTTTCTGATTAGATTTTAGTAGTGAAAGGAGAATGTGGCCTCCAATGATATCTCAAGACCACCTAGAGGGAATTTCGTCAACGTTTGATCAGTTATCACTTGGACTCAATAATGAATTCATTTGGCTTGAGATCTTCAAGGAAATGGTCACAGTGATTGAGAATCAGAAAGAAAAAAGCATTGAAACTGTGCTGCCTGCTTCTAAAACCTCAAAGCAGAGTTTGATGGCTTTGTAAACTCAACTACTATGCTTGACTTTTGCTTCAAGATTTTTGTCGTGTCATTTCCAGGTTGGATGTTTTGACCCCTACAGCGATGACCCGAGGCTTGGCATTCAGAAGATCCATCTTTGTAAATACAGTAGCTATTTGACTGTGGCTGGCACCGCTGGACAGGTGAGAGGACTGTATACAAATGCAGCCATCACTCATCGATACACAGTATCAATGTCCCACAGGCACAGTTTGATTACAAAAGCATGAGGCCAGAAGAAGCTCTCAACTGCACAGATGAACTGTTCATAAATGTTATGTAATATATGTCGTAGGAGTTCCCATCTGTGTCTCTGGATCTGAAGCGGGAGGTTTTCCACCACCTGCCAGGATTTGACCCATTTTAAACAGCTAGCTGACATTTTCTTAGTCAACATTTCCTTTGAGCATCTTCATTTTCCCCCTGCCGTGTTTTAAAATAAACAATTCAAATAGTAAAAACATCTGAATGTGGAGTTGATCATTCTGGAAAAGGAAGCAGGAGCAGGCTACACGTTAAAATCTTAAAACTGACATATCCCACCCAATGCAGGAAGTGGAGTGGATTGTCTTTGTTTGTTGTATGAAAACATCAGTGGACATTTTCCATCTGCTGTTTACAACATATGAACATGCAAATGTGTACTTACCATTTCTCAAAGCTAAGTAGAAAAACGGCACCAGGAGAAAAAAATCCAAATATGTATTTTTGAGTGCTACAATGCACAGAATTGTAAACTTGTGTTTTGGGGTTTTTTCCCCCAAAGGTCTGATATTTTTGTTCTGTATTTGCCTTTGCAGATTCTGTTGCTAGAACTGAATGATGAGGCAGCAGAGCAAACAGTTGAGAGTAAAGTTGTGGACCTGTTACAGGGCCAAGAAGGTTTCCGCTGGAAGGTAACTATCATTGTGCTGCTGACTCCAAAAACTAAAGACATTCACCATCTCTTAGGACTAAACATTAGACGCATCCCTAATGTCATTGTCGACGATGCAAGTCTCACGAATCAATCCTGTGCGATTGGTGCTTTTCTCGTTTTCAAGGGTCACACTCAGTTGGATGTGCGAGAAGAAGCGGTGATGTTCCCACCGGGCTTCCAGCCCTTTGCTCTGGTCCAGTGCCAGCCTCCTGCCGTGATCACAGCCCTGACTCTTCACTCCGAGTGGAAGCTAGTAGCGTTTGGCACTAGCCATGGTTTTGGCATCTATGATTATCAGCAGAAGAACACCGTCCTCAACAAGTAAGAATGCTCAAACTCATTCATCCAACTGCCTCTGTTTGCGCGTTGAACACCAAAGATGATCCTGTTTGTCCTTTGTGAGATAGTTGTTCCTCCCAAGGAAAGAAAAGCAATATTTAAAGGAACATTTCATTTATTTTGGTAATCCTAGTTATATACGATAGACCACTCGATAATATCAAATATCTATTGGAGCTGGCCCGCTGGTACAAAGAGTAGTCCAGAATGGACGACTGGTGGGTCGGCGCTTCCATGACTACATGCAGAACCAAGGCAGGCAAGCAAAAGCTCGGGGCCCCGGGCCAGAGGGGGGTTCTCGAGGGCCGACCAACTTCAAGTCCCTACAGAGCAGTGACAATGTGGAGAGTTTGCGACGACAGTGGTCGGCCAGCGGAGAACTCCCTTCAGCCCCCTTTCCTTCCCTACCCCCACTTCTCCCACTCGCATGTAGCACGGCATGTAAACAAACAAGTGAGAGCGGGTCTGTCAAAACGAAGAGAAGTTATCTGTCTGGAAGTGACAAAGAACGAAGGAAAAACAGGAGGATCAAGACAGAGGTAAATAGTGCAGGTAACACAGATGCTAGTTTAGTTCAGAGCAGCTTAGTCTGTCGTGCTCCTGTTGAAACCTTATTGTCCCGGGCTGAAAATAAAAAAACCGCTCACTTGGACAATACTTTTTCTTAAATTGTCAAATTTAAGCTGCGTCCAGCCAAGCGTAACTGTCAAGTTAAGAATAACAAGTTATACAATTTATTGGCTTGGAATTGGGATAATGTACGACTGAGGTGCATGGATGGAAGTTATTGTGTGTTGTGTTCAAGTGTTTGATTTTTTTGGGGAGAGGAGGCTTTATGCTTCTGAAAACTGTATACATTTATTTGTGTGGTATATTATGCTGTAAATGTAATCCTAAAGAGTCATAATGGCTAATAGAACTATTGTGCACTTTTGAAATTAAAGAAAATGTTTACAATAATGCCTGCGGGAAAATAATAGTTTCAATGAAAACGAGAAACGAATGCCACTCATGTGTCTTTAGTTTTCAATTTGATTTTCCATCTGTTAAAAAGATGAAACTACGATTGTTGCGGATTCAATGTTTGATTAAAACGTAAGTTTGTTTCCGTCTGAAAAAGATCAGAATATGCACTATCGTGGTTAATCTGTAGTCTGCCCCGCGACTCGGTCCTAATTCTCCATTTTGGGCCACTGTGTATTTGAGTTTGACTCTGCTGCTGCACACGGTCCCAAACACTGCAGTGTGTGTTACTGAGCAAGCATTAATGAAACATAAAGAGCAGTCACCATTTTGTTAAACTGAACCCACAGACCCATACACTGTTTGGTATATTATCCCTACACTCTCTGTCCCTTTGCTCCATAGGTGCACTCTAAACCCTAATGACCAGCTTGCAATGGAGGGTCCTCTGTCCCGGGTGAAGAGCATTAAGAAGTCCCTTAGACAGTCCTTTAGGAGAATCAGGCGCAGCAGAGTTTCACTAAGGAAACACCATGTCAACAATACCGCAAAGGTAGGTGTCGCTCGTTTTTCAGCTTCTTGGAACAAGAGTAGACTAAATCTGCGGTAACTGACTGAATGTCTTTTACAGTAGAGCGAGACACACGTTGTCTTGTCGTCTCTCTCGTGTCTCTCTCTAACATCCACCGTCGTCTCTCTGAGCAGATCCAGGATGCCAATGCTCGCCTGGAGGCCGAGCTCGCAGAAATGGAGCTGGCCCCCGTCCAGAGGAAGATCGAGGCGCGCTCCTCAGACGATTCCTTCACCGGTCTTGTGAGAACACTCTACTTTGCCGATACCTTTCTCGTAGACAGTGAGTACGACCCTCAAACATTGAAAGAAGTGACTTGAAATCGGAGTTATTTCCGTATAACCCAGGTTCTTAACCAAATCTTTTTCTATCCACAGGTTCACACAACACACCGTCCCTATGGGCCGGGACAAATGGCGGCTGTGTGTTCGCGTACATGCTCCGCCTTCCCCCTGTAGAGTCCAGAGCAGACGATCCTGTCACCGCACACCCAGGTAATGAACAGCTCTGGAAGTCTGGGTGGCCTGCCATTTGTCATCCCACGCCTGTTGTCATAACCACTCTGTCATCTCGGACTTACACTCAGCTAAGGAGATCCAGCTCATGCACCGGGCTCCTGTTGTTGGTATAGTGGTGTTGGATGGGCACGGCTCACCTCTTCCTGAGGCCCTCGAGGTGGCCCACGATCTGGCTCGCTCACCCGACATGCACGGATCACACCACCTCCTGGTCATATCTGAGGAGCAGTTTAAGGTGAGGCGCACACACACACACACACACACACACACACAGACTGTAGATACTAGGTATGCACCAATACAACATTCACGTACTCGACATAGTCATCTGCAAATCGGCAAATGAAGCGGCATTCGCTGTTGCTAGTGGGCGATGTTCATCTGTCTGTCTGTCATTCTTCCGGTGTGAGGTGCACCTGCTGTCTACACCTGCAGGTGCACGCACCGGGGTGTTGTTGTCCTTATAAAGCCCAATGTCCTTTCCTGTGTTATCGTCTCCTCCTGCTTAAAAACGTAACTCCATGTGGCGCTGACGCAGGCGGTTGGAGCCGTGACTGAAGAAGCACTGGGCGCTCAGCTGCCTCTGTTCTTGTGTCATCAGGTTTTCACCCTACCCAAGGTGAGCGCCAAAATGAAGCTGAAGCTGACGGCCATGGACGGCTCCAGAGTACGGAGGGTAGGTGTCGCCTGGTTTGGAAGCAATCGATCGGAGGACTATGGCGAGAGTGGCCTCATGGTTCTGACCAATCAGGGCGACATACATGTGGTGTCGCTGCCTGCAGTCAAGTTGCAGGTTCAGTACCCATGTATCCGGCGAGAGGACGTCAGCGGCATCGCTTCCTGCGTCTTTACCAAGCACGGCCAAGGTAAACATGTACCTCATTTACACTTCAACCCTCCGAGATGAAGCGCCATCCCTTGCAGCCTTATTATAATCGATACATGCCTGATACTGGGCTGATTCCACACAGGTTTCATCGACTCAAGTGTTGGAAAAGAAATCTGCTCTGACACCTTGGTCAGTGTCAGAGTATGTGGTAGTGGTAGAGGCTTATTGTGCCTTATTGAGCCTTTCCTTAACTTCCCCAAATACCAGCACAGTCGTTGGGGCTTTTTTAAAATTTTTATTATACTCAAATTGGATCGATACGTAGGATTTCAAATTGTTACATCGTCTGTGTACGTCCTTAATTGTACCTCAGCAGAATGAGTGAGACAGAGAGTAGACCAGCTTGACGGCACTCGAAGGAAGATTTCTAGAGTAACGACAGTGAGCATACTACTCTTGATATTTTGTTTCTTTCAGAAAAACCATGTGTAGTTTTATAAACAAAATCTCACTTGCAGGACGTACGACCCATGTGCGTCTGACCATTTCCTCGACCAAAGTTATTCAGCGTTTTGCCTTCGTTAAACAATAAAACGAGTCCCAGGACACTCTCCATTTTGTTATGTTTACCCATATGGTCATGTGAGAGACTTAGGGTGATTATGTCGCTGCTTCTGTGCTAATATTATTAACAGTTTTCCGTTTTGTAACTAATATATATGTATATATATATATATAACTAATTCATATATATAACTTATTGTACTAATGGACAACTAATCACAAAACAGTTGGCGAGCAGAGTGGTAATCTGTTAGCATGACGCACATCTCCAGTAAAAGCACAAAGCACTGTAATCCATGATGGTAAGACAATATATTGGTGCTCTTTTCATGACATGTTCAGTTCCTCTGTTTTAATTTGACTTGTAAGCTCTTTGTTAAATGATGATATCAGTATCCGGGCAGTATTATGTGTTTATCCCTGATTCCTAACAAAAACATCCTGTTGTTTTCCTTCAGGCTTCTATCTGATCTCTCCATCTGAATTTGAACGCTTCTCACTATCCACCTGCCAGCTGGTAGAGCCTCGCTGTCTTGTGGAAATTCCTCTTTATTCAAGCATCATCAGACCATCTGGACCCCCACTTGAAAAAGCCTCATCTAATCATGGGTATAAATTCTCCCACTTTGTTTATTTGGTTGTGAAAAAAAAAAAATGCCTCGCTCTAATGAGCCTGCTCTTCTCTGTCCCTCCAGAAATGCCAGACAAGACTGTGAGGATGCAGGTAAACAATACTTTCACAGGCCTTGAAAGCAGCGACATACTTAAACGTGCTTGTGCCTTCGGAGGAAATACTAACCATGCGCGCTTTTGTGAATGTACCATATGTTTTTACTCTTGAAAAACATATTGTGTGCGGCTGAGTTGGTTAATGTGTTGTGTGCCCGCTGCCTGTGTATTCCAGATAGTGCTGCAAGACGTGTTATGGAGCATGCTTTGCTGAATGATGAGAGTGAGTACTCAAGTGCAAGAGACTAAGAATATGAAATCTATAACCATTTGAATACACGCCGAGCCCTTCTATTGTTGTGTTTTATCCATCGAGTCCTGCTCAGATAATGATTGCAGTGCTGCCTCTTTTGTTTTTTTCAACTTTTTGCTCCCATTTTCAAACTCATTGTGAAGTGTCACAAAGCTGTGTTGACCAATCACCATTCTATTGCATGATGTGTACAGCTTGTTCAACACCTGCTAGCTGATGTGTCTGATACATGTGACAGTCCTGCAGAAGAGTGGATGTGACCAGTGTGTATTCATAGTAATGGTTTGGTTTCTCACAGAAGTACTTGAGGAGATCCAGAAGTCACTGGAGGGAGACCAGATGTAAGTAACATCTCACATCACCTTTAAAGGAACAGTGTGTGCGATTTGGTAACATCTGCAGGTGAAGTTGCATTCGTATCCATCACCTCACGCTTCCCATTGGAGTATGCAGGGGAACTTAGGGGAACCCTGGGTTGTCATTCAAGCTTTAAAGATACTTTGCAAAAACATGGCTGCCCCCATAGGGAGGACCCCCGTCTGATGAAAATATACCTTAAGGGGCTCATTTAAGGATAATGTAAAAAGCAAGTTATACTTTGAGGTGATTATACATTTGTATATACAGTCATTGTTTTTTAACTATGTTTCTCCAGACAAAAATCTTACACACTGCACCTTTTTAAAGGTTGATTGCTTAAAATATCGGTGATATTTCTTTCATTCTACACATGGAGATTTAATGTTAGATAAACATTCAGCTGTTTTTCTGAGTATATAATTCCCTAAATACACTATTTGGGTTTTGTATTAAATGAGGATAAGCTCATAAGGAAGCTGCCGTGCAGCAACAATAACACAACTCAAACTTCAGTCCTCATGTGTTTCTTTGATAACTCAATTGGTCAATCGGTTGCCGTACATGCTTTGAAGGCTTAACGAGTGTTCAGAGGCAATGTGCATCTTCATCACCAGATGTCACTAAATCCTTCCAACTGCACCTGAAAAATATGTCGATATTTCTGTCAGTCTTTCCCTTCATGACTTCTTCCTTTTCCCCCATTTCACCCCAAACTATCTGTCAGTTTATAAATCAAATAAACAAAGTAAGTGTGTATTTGAGCCATTAAGTCCACCATGACTCGTATGGAGCATTCCAGGCTCCAAAGATCAACACGGACCGTCCAGATGTCCCAAAAAACAAAACCCTTTTTGTGGGTTGAGGGTATTTTTGATCTCACACTTCCACCATGACGCCGTTGATCTCAGGTAGTTTGTGGGGAATCTTATGAAGATCTACGTAGCTCATGGGATGCGAGTCGTCAGTGAGGGTGAACTCACTGTATGTGAAGCACCTTCCTGTCACTCACTGTCTGAGTCAACGCCCAGTAACACGTTGCGATTGCCCTCGTGTTTCCACAGAGACGACTGACATCGCTGATGTTTGGAACCGCAACCACTACTGTCCCCTGATCACTTCCCCCACCGCGACTGACTTCCTGCTGATTCTGAGAAGACCTCAGCCCCTCATGGAGAAACACCAAAGGACTCTTAGCAGTTGTTTGCAGACGAGCTGAAGGTACAGGCAGGAAGAGACACCATACGTGCCTGACAACCACACACTGCACACATGGTCACAGCTGTCTGACCCAAAGCTACGTGATGTATATATCTTTAGCTCTGCCATTAGCCACCTTAAACATAGCAACTCGCATCTACGCTATACACCACTTCTTGATGCTGTTCAAATTGCACTGAAAGGCATCACCGTCACGACCACCATTTAAAAAACAAAGCAAAAACAAAAAATGTACACAGAGTTCTTGGAAATTCTCTGTTCACGCCTGTGCATCTCGTGAACCTTCATCTCCTCCACATGGATTTATCGTTTGCCCGTTTTAAAGTAGGGACGACTGAAAACGCAAGGAAACAAGTTATTACAAATAAGACACCATCCAGACTTTGAAGATATTTAAAGACGTCTCTGACACATGAAGCATTACTTTATATTTTCTAATTCTGAATCAGACTAGTGAGGAACTTAGTGATGATTATGAGGTACCAGGGTGAAATGGACCTTTTGACCTCCTCAGTCGACCATGACTAATGAACTACTATAGACCAAGGTCCTGAGATATAATGTGATGCTTACAAGGGTGCAAGTCAATCTAGACTTTATTTAAGTAATGTTAAAGACTTTTAAGTGATGTTAATGTAGCAATTTTTCTCTTAATTTTTGTCACCCTGCCATAGTCATGTTTTTAGGTTCACAGTTCTGTTATAACATTGCATTTAATCGCCTTGACTACAGAAAGGACACACTTTTACCTGTCACAAGTTAGACTTTGTAATAATTTGCCATAATCATTTTTAGTGTAAATTCATTTGTCACATTTGACAATGTAATAATTTGCCATCATTATCGTTAGTGTTTTACGTTCATTCGATTTTAGATTGCAAATCTCACAAGTTTGACCTGGATTCTCAAACAGTGGATTAAGGTGAGCGGTTTTGTCGTGTTTCTGACATCTTTTCGACATGGTACTCCACAATGACGATTGTTACAAAGATGGAAAATATTGACTATGTGAGCATTTTTATTTTTGACATGCGTACATTTTTCGCCTTTATACCTTTCATACACAAATGTATCTTTTATTGATGCCTACAAAAAAGAAAACAAAAGATGAATGAGTTATTTTTTCACTTCCATTAGTTTTATTAGCTCAGTGTTTTCACCACAGATAATTGTTGAAAACAGCCTCCTCTCCCATCCCATCTCCTTTCACTATGTAGCAAGTTAGCATCGATCATAGGTACATCATCACTACTGTGGAGCTCAAACTGCTGAACTGTTTTCTATGAGGTTTCACTTTTAATAATTTTATATAAGTCATTTTTATGTCAACAATGAACTCTGTAATTTAGGAATGTAATTGTAAGCTATTGTAGTTTTTAATGTAAATACAGCATACAGTATGCTCTCACTGTATCTATGTGCCTGATGTAACTGGGGTCGGCTGTTTCTTAGATCATACAGGGAAATATTTTGCTGCAATGTTTCAGAATGCTGGGTATTTTAGCATCAATTAAGAATATATTTTTGTAGTGAGCTGATTGAGAATCCATTTTTTGATCTGTAACTCCACACTACAATTTAATTCTAATAATTATAATGATTTTTTTTCCAAAGAATGAATGTGTCCGTCTTTTATATTCGCAATGCAAACTTTAAAGTGTTTACTCCAGTGATATTTCAGTGTGATCTTAGTCTGGGTGAACAGCCTGAGCCAAGCCACCTGAGGAGAGAAGTTGGTACAGTCTGTATCAAGAGTTTACATTCGTGGTGTTCAACTCATTTTAGTTCAGGGGTCACATTCAACATTGAGTCGGTCAGACCAGTGAAATGTTAATTAGCACAATGCCGCTACATCAACCTCTCATTCCAAAGCAGAGATGCACTCTGCTCCTTCTCTTCTCCTTCTATCCAACTCACCAATTCCAAGAAGCAGGGACTCCCCCTAGTGTCCCGGCATAGTAAGTGCAGGTCACTAAACCAACATCTCAACATCAGTGTAATTTGTACGCCTTTCAGAATCCCCTGGATCGGACTATCTGGCGGGCCGCACTCCGTGTTATGACAAGCTGAGCGGGGCAGACTCCAACTGCTAACCACTCTGCTCGGGGGAATATCTATTGAAAACCTAAACCATATAAATATAATGTAATTCTGCATATTAA
>JAFBJT010046906.1:75238-103620 GCA_016785325.1 Chascanopsetta lugubris | reverse complement strand
AGCTGCAGGGCCTCTGTTATCCCCCAGAGTCCATGTATGTGAACGTGACATCTGATGTGTAGCGAGCAACATCGCCACTTTAATTAAGGACCAGTCTCTGCAAATGCAGACTTAACAGATGACACAAAACTCATATATAGCAATACAGTAAAAGAAAAATGATATGTCAATCAATCAATCACTCTATCTATCTATCTATCTATCTATCTATCTGTCCATCTATCCATCAATCCATCCATTCAACCATGATCGTCATCGTCATCATTATCACACATTATTCTTATGATGATGATTATATTTTTTCCTTAGTGGTAGTATTAGTATTATTGATATTATTATTATCATTATCATCAGCATCATCATCGGAATTTTCATCATCATCAAGTTTCTTTCATTGAACTTCTAACAGCTTTTTTCAATTTTGGTGAAATAATTAATAAATAAGTTGTGTTGTGGAGTTCAATAAGTGAATGAAATCACTCACTTTGAATTGAACATGTGCTTCTCCATTGAAAATCTCATGCCTCTTTAAGCGCATTGTGCTACTCCTACCAGATGGTGGCGCTCTATGTTCACGCACAATGTATTCCCCTGTACATATAGGACACGTCACATCAAATCTGTTCAACACACTCAGGTGCATCATTTCGATTTTAAAAAGACAGGGTTCAAATGAAGGTAATTTATTTGAGTACACCTCAGATTTACTCACACACCTGCTCTGGTGATGAGGCTCAGGTGGATTCAACATGGCGGCTGATTACACCTAGTTTCTTCTGTCAGAGACGAGTTTTATCGTAATTCGTTTCCACTACGTGCACCATGTTCGACGAAATTAAAAGAAAAGTGTAAGTAAACAAGTTTTATATTGAAATACTACTACTATTTAAATAGAAGCTGATATTAGCTTATATTGTGGTGTTAAATGTACATGCTTAGTTCAGTAAGCTTAAAAGCTTAATGTTTTAAAAATGGCGGCCAGTGTGTTTTTAGTTTGTACCGTACGTATATTTTTTGTTTGTCCTTAAAGACAAACATTTTTGGAAAAAAGTTTATTAAGAACAATTGTCTGATAAGTAGATTTATTTCATTTATTTTTTATATGAGAACACGAATTCGTTAAAGGTTCATTTATCGTTGTGTTTTTTTTTTTTTTACGTTGACTAGCTTCATTTTTACGTCTAATGAAGCTAGTAAGTCGAAGTAAGTATCGTTACACTACTTAGTAACGAAGAGTAACGGTATATTCTGAGCATATTTTTGACATGCGCACATGAGTCCGGCAGCGGCAGCAGCATTAGCTGAGGAACCGCCGTCACACACCGACACACCGTGAACGCTGACACCGAGAGACGTGCTAACAGCCGCGGGGATGTGAGTGAGACAGAGCCGGGCTCAGCAGCAGCAGCAGCCGGCGTGGTGGAAGTCTCGCTGCCGGAGAATGAACCAGCAAGTGGACGCACCGAGACATCCAGCTCATAGATCTATAGCGTGTAGTCGTGACTGCAGCTTTTATTATTATTATTATTTATTTGTTTGTTTTTTTGAATTAATTTGGAAGAAGAGGGTCTCCCGGTGGATTAAAGATCCAGCAGCATGCCGCCTCCTCCTCCTGCCGCCCAGAGCCTCCACTCCAGCGGACTGACTCTATCAGAAACAAGCATGGGTAGGTGTGTGCAAGGTCAAGGAGTCTGCAGCAGGTCTCATCCAGTCAGTAATAATAATGATAATACTCGCGTTTTTTATTTTTATTTGGAGCTTTCTCATCACCATAGTCGTTTAGGTCAATTTCTGTGTTGGAGTTGTTTTGCACCTTCATCCTCCTCCTCCTCTTTCTACATAACAACACTCGTTGCATCATCATCATCACCTCCATCACCACCACCACCACCACACCGAATGTTTGTTCTGGCTCAGGCCGCAGCGCGTCACTGCAGGTGCGGCGTCGCTCACACGCTTGCCAGCCTCTACGTTTGGATCACACACACACACACACACCGACACACACACTGGTGGCTCCATCATCGACTTAATATCAAACCATGCATGTTAAGGAGGTTAAGTGAATATCTGCATTAAATGATACTCGGTTGATAAGAAAAACATTAATCGTTATGCTCGGGCTTCAAAGGAAATCTCAGATAATGCTCCACTGCTTTGTTGTTGTGGTACAGATGATGAGGTCATCAGTGTTGGTTTACCTTGAGTTTACCCCAATGATGATTCATCACAGCTCAGGCGTAGCAGAATGATTAAAGGTGCATTGTGTAAGATTTAGGTGATTTTTTTTGTTTGATGGCTGTATATTCATTGTTGCACTTTGGGGCCTTTATTTGTACACCAGGAAATGATCCTCAGCAGCGAGGCCACCAAGTTGAACCACCATGTTTCTATAGTTGCCCAGAAAGGACAAACTAAACAGGAGGATTATTGCAGGCCACCACAAGCTCAACACATTTTGTAAGCACCAGGGGTCAACCAATATCTGATACTGTACATCAGTAATCAAACACTCTAAACACTGCATTTACAACAACAATAAAACAGTTTAGATTGATATTGAGAGTTGGCTGTAGGACTGACAGTTGTGGGACATTGAATGTTCAGTGTAATTATATTTCACATGTTTTACTTTCAGATTAAAGTAATAAACACTGAAGCCTTCATATCTAAAAACAGAAAGGAGACCACATTCTGGTCTTGACCCTCAGTATATCTAGTAAGTCTGTCTGTGGCCTCCGTTAGCACAAATCCTCAGATCGACAGAGCACAGGAGTGACTCGGCTGATTTCTGTAATAAATATTATTGATTTATAGTCCAATTTAAATTGAAGCGAGTGTTTGTGTGACGCAAATGGAGGCAGATTAAACTTGCTCCATCTCAGCTTCTTTGATGCTGCTAGAGCTAACACAGAAAATAGATCAGACCGCAGCTGGCCACTCCCTCAGCCTCTCTCTTCAATTTTTAAAGTTTGACGTCACCAGAAACCTCAGAATATTAGAGACAACTCATGCTGACGCTCATCTCCTCAGCAGGAACGACCTCTGAGAGGAGTTGTATGAAAATCTGCTTCAGCGTCGGCAGTGTCAAAAGAAACACAGACTCAATGTTTTGAGTTTTAAGATTACGTCTCTTGTATTATAGGTTTTAAATGGACTGAATCTCTCTGCTTTTAGATATCACTGTGAACGCAGCAGCTTGAAAACAAGATGCAGTGCAGACGTCCTACGTTTCACCTCGCATTCTTCGGACGGAGCAGATGTTGGTGTTCCTTGCTGCAACTATTTGAATATTAAAGAGCTCGAACTTGAGAGGTCGTTAACACCGCAGGATAACGAGTACAACCAGATAGTTTCGTATATGAATTCAGTTTAGTCGGAAACTGGCTTGTGCAGACATTCAAGAGACTGTCAGTCTGTGGCTCAGGGGGAAGAGTGATTGTCCTCTTACCAGATTGTTAGCTGGTCGACCCCTGTTGTCTCGCATTTTCAGAGTACAAGTATCAAGTCCACGTTCCTAATAGAAATGAAATAGCGAAATGAAATCTGTCGCTACTTCAAAAATGAATATACAATTAGAAATACTTGATCTTATATTACATCTCTGCCAACAGAAATGTGATAATTGCCCTTAAATTGTACACAGTGGACCTTTTTAAATGTAAGTGGTTTTATGTGTCCACTTGTTACCTGATGCTAATATCAGTGAAGTTACACCTCCTGATAGGATTAGATTGCTGAGCTGTAGAAAGCTACAGTAATTGTCGTAACATGTAACTTTCAATGACCAGTAAGAAATCATGGAGGAAACCCTGTTTTTTTTGGACATTTTGAGAGATAAAGCCAGTGATGATCAAAGAGACAGAGAGGCTCCGTTCTGGTCTTCCCAGCTCATCTTTCTAATTTCACATCACTTAGCTACGTCACCCCACCACAGTGCTCACACTCGGTGATTTGTCGTTTCCCAGGCTCCTTCAAGAGGAGAAAGAGGAAATCCATAATCGTCACGGCCATGCTGCTAATCGTATCCGTGCTCATCCTGGTCTTCGGCCTGGCGGCGACAACCAGGACGCAGAACATCACAGTGGGTGGATATTACCCAGGAGTCATTGTGAGTGTCACCTTCACATCAGAGTTCACTATGAAGTGTCAGTGTGTGTTTTTGTATGTGCCTCTTTTCTTCTCCTGGACTCTAATGAAGCTAATCACTGAAAGTCTCTAAGGGGAGGAACCCTAAAAGCCGTGTTGCTGTCGAGGACGGCGAGGGGAGGAACCCCCCCCCCCTCCCCACACACACACGCACACACACACACACACTCACACATTCATTATTCAGCATCACTGTCATTAGAGGCTGAGTGAGGTAAAGCATCTCAGCTTTTAACGCTCTTCTCCATGTAAAGCGCTGCCAGGAAAGAATTCATGATGCTTCTTACAGCTCCAACCTCAAACTCGCCATATAAAAAATTGATTAGTGACAATTAATAAGGAATTATATTTAATAACAAAGTTTGTCATTGTGGGAGGAACTTTGATTTCACTAGTCGTCTCATCATCGAAGATTCATTTATATATTTTACCTTTTATGGCAGAAAGCTCATCGTGCCAATATGAGTTTTGCTCCCCTAAAAGTTGTTGAATTGATCTAACTGCACATTAAAGGGACAGTATAATCTTTCATTCTTGCAATGGGCATGAAATGTTCAAAAATGTACATACTGGACCCTTTTAAAGGTGACTGACAGGGAAAATCCTTCATACCAAAAAAGGTTCACAGCGAAGTTTTCAATTAAAACTTCAGCAGCCTAACTTCTCTCTCCTCTCTCATCAGTTGGGCTTCGGCTCTTTTCTGGGAATTATCGGCGCTAACTTGATGGAGAACAAGAGGCAGATGGTGAGAGGATTTATATTACCACTGTGCTTTGAGATCACTTTCCTTGCTCTGTAACTCCTCGTCTCCACAGTCACACAAAACTCTGATTGAACTGCCTGTGAGTCTGAACTGCCTACATCCACCCTACAGCTTCATTGTGCTTTTTAGTGTGACAGTATGAACAGCTTATACGTGACCCAGACCGCTGAGTCCCTGTTGGCCTGTGGAGGATTTATGTTGTGTATAAGAGCGCGTGCTCCGGGCTTTGGGCCGGGCCGGGGGGGGTGCCATCAGAAATAGAAATGGGGTGTAAGAGGAGGAGGACTGATGTCCACAGTGGAATGTGCAGAAGCAAAATGAAAGATGAGAGGAGCTGCAGCGATGTGCTTGGCACAGGCTGGAATGAAGAATGAGTTTGAATCATGACACCTTTTCCCCATATGCTGCGCGCTTTGGATGCCTGGAGCCGCGGGGGCGTCCGTGCGACGGGATCGGCCGAGCGACGGCACGTCATGTCACACAAACTCTCATAATGGCGTTCCACTTAAAATCTCGTCGACATGCGGGTATTTGTAGTTTTAGGTGATATTTATTATTCATGATGAAAACTGAAATTGTGGGTTGATCAGCAGAAATGTGACGGACAAGCATTGAAATGCCATTCGCTGTTATTGAGTTTAGGTTTTGATTTGTTGCCCGCGTCGGCGGAGCATCTGTTTGCACTCGCATAAATAATGTAAGTAAATACACACTTTGAATTGTCACCTGTTCTCCTGCGATGGACTGTTAATTTCTTTCCATTTCGTAACTGAGACTGAAATGACTCCAGCTGCTGCAGGGTACTTGGATTTAAAGGCTGTTGAGGCAAGTGCCCCCCCCCCCCCCCCGAAGTGCCCCCCCCCCCCCCCCATGTGGATCCACAGAACCATGCAGCATTGCATATACAGCCCAGAGTGTCTCACCACCACCACCAGCACCACCACCACTGTAAGAGCTGCCTCTGAATAACGGCTATATCCAGCACTACATGAGGCTGACTAGTGGTCGGTTTGATGAACTGCAAGCCTCGTTTCGATATTCGATATTTAGCAGTTTAGCGCTTAGAGTAACCACCAACTGCCAAATTTGTGTGTCGTTCCATCTTTGACCTTGAATTTTATTACATCGTATAAAACTTTCTTTGTGACATTCAGTGTGTGCATGCGTCTGTAATTGGACTGTTGAGTCGGGCAATTAAGATGGAAAAAGTTGATGGTGAAGACAACTCCTGGAATCATCTGGAATCTGTGCGTAAAGTGAGTGTTGTTGCTGTGGAGCGTCTGTATTGCCGTCTTACCTACACATGCACTCGCCTAATTGTGACAGTCGAGACGTTTTGCCAGGCTTTTATATCACGTGTCAGCTCTTGGATGTTTTGATCCAAGTGCAGAAGAAGGAAAAAAACTGTTTGTAAATAAGCGATTTATTCCACGCACAGCAACACGAGCATGAGTCAAACCAGTAAGTCCTTTTCGTCGGAAAAACAGACACTCAAATCTTTAAATTCAAACAACTTGACACTTTGGAAAAACTTTGCTGCCGTTACAATGACCCCTGCTAATGGTCGGCCTTGCCTTCCTGAAACCCCCTGGCTCTGGATTTTTTTATGTTTGCAGCTATAGAGACAGTGGCTGTAACTCACAGCAGAATCTGTTTGCGTCAGTAGTCCTGTCTCCCCTTCCCTTGCGAGCAGGGGTTGTTGGGGGGGCGGGGGGGTGGGCTGTAGACAGGGTGGGGTGATGTGTAACTGAATACATGCTGCCTTTCATTGACTAGTGAAAGTGCCTATAAAGAGCTGGGCACCATGCCAGCCCTGAGCACCACTGGAGCCTGGTGACAACCACAGCTCACTCTCTCTCGTTTGTCCTCTGCCCAGCTCACGACCCCCCGCCTGCTCCCTCCAGCCATTCACAAACTTCATTCTCAGGATGTTGCACATTACTCCTGCTAAAGTTTGTCATTGCAGGGGGCAAGCAGTAAAAAACAAAAAAAAATTTACCCAGGGCAGCTGTAAATCTCTTGGCTTTGTCATCAACAAATCTGTGTTATTAATGTGGAGAAAGACGCTGATGCTCTGTTTTCTTTCAGTTGGTGGCCTCTATCGTTTTCATCAGTTTCGGAGTGGTGGCTGCTTTCTGCTGCGCGATTGTCGATGGAGTCTTTGCTGCGAGGCACATCGTAAGTATCAGCGAAGCTTCTACCGATTTAACTAACCTCATAAACTATTGATATGTACGCATAACCCCCATGCTGCAACTTATATCAAGCTTATTAATCAATTCCATCCCCATTCAAACTGAATACGGTCTGGCTGCGTTATATATGTGACCTACAGCTCATATATATATATATATATATATATACACACATAGTATAACAGAGCAGAGGAACAACTGCAGCACCCTCCTCCTGCAGACAAATATATAATTTGTGGGACCGAGAAATTATCCTCCATGATGCAAAGTACACCGAATACTAAATAACCGCTAATGCACTCTGTAAACAATTTAGCCAAAATGAATTACACTTCAGGGAAAATAGAGAGCCGCGCTATGAGCAGGTTTTCAAAAGCCAGTGAAATGGATACTTGGAATTTTCCCTATCAAACATGAAACTATGAAGAAGCACAAGATGGGATGGATGACAATAACAACATGACGCAGGGTGCAGGGAAGATGAATAGATTGTAATTATCACAAATACTCAAGATTCACTTAAAATCACATTTCTCTTCATAGTGAACCCAAGGCTACAGATTGTATTTATATTAATCACCATCATGGATTTAGCTGCATATTAGAGGTACGGTATGTGGGGTTTAGTGACATATGGTGGTGAAATTGTGTGTTGGAGTCAAATGCCTCTTACCTCTACGGTTGGCTTTAGTTGTTGTTAAAATTCAAAGGCTGTTTAGTTTGTCTGTTTTGGGCTACTTAAAAAAAACCCAAGATGGTGGCCTCTAGAACGGACCCGTGCCTGATGTAAACAACGGAGACAAACCCCACACAGACACTGGGGGAGCAGACAGCTCAGCACAAACAGAGCGAGGATTGGATCTGTGAACCTTCCTCCAACCAGCTGGAGCACATTCAAGAGGACAAGAACATTCTGACCTTTATCCACAAATCAAATCAATTAATCCAGTCTAAGTGAACAATTACACAAAAAAAAACTCCCTCAAGACGTTCTTGAGATGTCTTGTTTGCAAAGAATGGGACAGATGAAAGGATAACAGAGCGACAGCATGCCTCTGTCCACTGGCTGATGCAGAGACGTTGAAAGGATTTCATTGCAGCGCTCAGAGATCCACGGGGCAAACATTTGAATCGCAGTGTTTGCCTCCGGTCAAATGCCCCTCGTTCACAGGTTAAGTTGGCAGCACTCTCTATGACTTCTCTCCATTAATCATTCAGCATGAATCCAATGAACATAAGTGAACTATTAATGAGCTGAGACATAAAGCGGATGGTTATTGTTCTGCAGGACCTCAGGCCTCTGTACGCCGGCCGCTGTGATTATCACTCCAGTGAAACTGCGTCTGATCGCGATGTAAGAGACACACTTTTCTCACTTCACATTGAGCAGCTCTCCCCACGCAGGCGACATGTACCTGCAATACGTCCACATGCAGTGAAGGGACTATAGCGTCGTTCTCGTCCTCCAGGTGCCCTGTCACACATCGTTGCGCGGGCCTTGTAACCTGCGCGTGAGGAGCAACACCTGTTACTGCTGTGACCTCTACAACTGCGGGAAGTGAGTACACCCCTCCAACCCCTGACTCGGCGTTCTACCTGCCTTGCTTGTGTTGCTGTCATTGTTTTTAAAAACTTTTTTATTGTCTTCTGCTGTTCCCTTTTTGTTCCTCCTTTTTTTTGCATTGCAATGTTGATTGTCTTAGCCCAAGAATGTTTTCTTTTAACCTTTTGTTGCAGAGAACATCCTCTTATGGGACTTCAGAATAAAGATGTTTTGAAAAAGTTTAGGAAATCATCCATGATTTGGAAGTAGGTCCCTCTTTTCTAGACCCATAACAAGCATTTATTTTTGATGAGAGACATTTAAAGGTGCAGTGTGGGGATTTAGCGGCATCTGGTGGTGACATTACACGTCGCAGCTTTCTTCCAAGCATGAAGTAGAACTTGTGGTGGCCTCCATTCATCATTCAAACTCAAACAGTGTTTAATTTGTCCAGTCTGGGACAGATGTCATGGTGCAACATGGTAGCCTCCACAGAGAGGACTCACTCTATGGATCTATTATTGGAACCAGACACAGGAAGTACACCAAGGTTTGATGGGACATATAATGTAGTGGCCAAATTGGAGTACTGCAAATTGTGTCGATCATGTGGTGCGATGTGGTCCGACGAGACCTTTCTCTTTTAAAAACAGTGTCTGGTTCATTTATTATATATGTGTTGTTAGTGCATATAACGCATATTTTTGTAATAGAATACAAAAGGCCACCCATGCAGGGAGCACTCACTTGTAACGAATTGGAAATAATGTCACCCAAGTCTTTTACACACTGAACCTTTAAGTGTTTCTAATGGTCATGATAGAAACATGTTAAGGTGTCATTTCCTCTTCATATCCTGTTTGTGTCTGATCAGGCATTAGTCCATCTCCTCGTGTGTGTGTGTGTGTGTGTGTGTGTGTGTGTGTGGTGTCCAGCCCTGTTAGTATCATTGAAAGGCCTCTCCTCCCACATTCACCTTCTGACCTGTTTACAAGCATAAATCAAAGCCTGTCTCGTGTCATTTGTCACCGTCGCTGCTCAATCCAAATGCTCAGAGCCTGTTGCATTTTTTTTTTACATAACTACTGTCAGTGACCTTTGTGGGCTTGACTATAGGCTGTCTCCCTCTCTGTTCCACCCACTGGGCTAGCCGAGTTGACGTGATGGGTGGATACCACGAGTACACGGAGGTGAAGAGCTGCCAGGACGTGGTGCACCTCTATCACCTGCTGTGGTCGGCCACCATCCTCAACATCATCGCCATGTTCCTGGGCATCATCACCGCTGCAATGCTGGGAGGCTTTAAGGACATGGTACGAAGCACGTAATGTGCCCTGGCGTCGGTGTTGTCCTAACGTGTCCAGTGTTGTTTTAAGGTTTAGTATTTTTCCAAAGAAACGCACCATCGTCTTAGATAACAGCAATCCCTCTCAGTTGTCTCGAGCTACCAGACGTGTTTTGTGTGGTGTTTATCTCCAGCGACACTGCTCTCTTTCTTTCTTTCTTTCTCTCTCATTTTCTAATTGTTTTGCTGTGTATGGGATGTTTCTGGGCAACAACATTTCAAAAGCTAAGTGCTGGTGTTTAGTCTTATTTGTTTACAAATGTATCAGGATTCAGGAAGTGGTATAATTGTGTTACACCATAATTATGTCACTTGCAGTGTATGTTGTATTAACACGTACAGTCACACTGTTGTGGTTAAGCAGATGAGGAGGGGCCATCTTTGATGTGTTGTATGTGAAATCCATTACACGTTCTTGTTTAAGAGATTTGATGATTAGTATTAACTGATGCACAGCGGATCCACGTGTGAACCTATCTCTGTTTGTATGTTTGTTGATCATTTAGAGATGGTAAATAATGATCTGTACCTCTTTTATTAGATTCCATCTCCTGCCTCTGATACCTCATCTGAACCAGAGGCAGCTCCCCTCCCCTCAGAACCTCCTGCACCCTCCAACAACGCTGTCAACTCGTATCGCAACACTGCCCCCTGCCTGCCACCGTACTCTGCGTACGACGTGCAGGTACAGAGTCCAACTGTTCCCAAGTCATTCACTGGATTTTGTTGTAATTCAACATTAAATATTACATATTCATAGATATAAATCAGGGACACAAACTTACCCTTCAGCTGCATGATCCATGAGCAGGTGATTTTATGAAATGGATCTATTGGAAGAACAATGGGAGAAAAGGATAGTGTTAGAGTGAGCTACATGGTGAATTCAACTTATGGAACTTTGAGCTAGTTTTGAATGATTATGCACACTATTCACATCACTACTCATGGAAAGGCAACAACAAGGAAGCATACAAACACACTAATCAGTCGTAATTGGGAGTTTTAAAAAAAGATTCCTACCGAATCAGACACTTGCCTCTGTTCGTAGTAAGGTCAAGGTCAGAATATTTATGTACAACCTTACCACTAGATGTCACTCAGTCCTACAATGCACCTTTAAAATGTTTTTTGTTTTTTTTATGTCGTCCTCCAAATGTGTTTCCCACAGGGCACCTACACGTTTCCCGACTCCTCCGGCTTGTCAGACGACTCCCAGTCTGGAGCCAGTCACCTGTGGCCCACTATGGTCCCCCCACGCTACTCCCCTCCTCACAACCACCCTGATGAGAAGCCCCCACCGTACAGTCCATAAGAAGATGACCCCGGCAACACTTAAGTGTTGCTGTTGGATGATGAGCGAGTGGTTTGAATGTTCAACACCTCTGGGCTTTCCCTCACTGTCAGTCCGAGCTGAAGTGACGGACGATGGCCTCAGAGCGCACAAACTTTTGAGTTCAGCCCAACACCAAGGAGCGAGGTTGTCTCCCAGGGCGCCGCTCACACTCTGGCCTGCACTGTTTGTGTGTGTGTGTGTCTGTGCGTGTGTGTGTGTGTGCGCGTATGCGTGCGTGCATGTGTGTGCACTCACACTTGGAGAGAGCTAAACGTACAAATTCAAAGCTGGTACTGTTTACACATCTATCTGCCTTAATGCAAACGGACTTCCAGTGCTGCAGCACCAGGGCGGTCAGCTGGTTCGATACGTTCAACTCTCTTTCAGTACACCATGTAAACACGTTTTAGTGCACCCCCGTCTGCACCGAGGATCCGGGCTCATTAACACGGCTACCACCCTCACGTGGAGACTAATGGGAGTGATGCGAAAGGCTTTTCACATCAGACTCGGCCAGAAGTGTAGAGTTGTAGGGCCGAAAAACTTTTTATGGTTATTAGTCAGTGCGCATCATCAAAAGTAAGGTTAGCGGTCATGGAGGTATTACATGCTCATCGTGTACGTAGAGTTATAGAATACACAGATGCTCCTCTGCTGTAGCAGTTAGATCTATTCATCAAATCCTCACTGTACATTTAAGGATATTCCCTTCAATCGGTACCGATTATGATTAACTTGGCCAGAACAGTGGTTAAAGGTACGGTATGTAGGATGTAGTGGCACCTAGTGAAGTGGCAGCACACACAGGAGAACCCTACAGTATGTTACCTTAGCGTTAAAACTCAAAAGGTGTTCAGTATGTCCATTTTAGGCCACTGTAAAACAAACATGGTGGTGCAACACATTACCTCCTCAGAGAGGACACGCTCCTGATCTAGATATAAAGGGCTCATTCTAGAGTAATAACGATGTGTACGTTCAGGTCATCTTAGACGGATAGAAAAATACAAATTTGATTATTCTATATCCTGTTTCCGTCAATAGAAATGTGAATTATTTCACTTAAATCTTACACACTGGTCCTTTTAATGAAGAAATAAGCTGATTAAAAAAATAGTTAGTGGATACCCTCTGAACCCTATTTATTGTATTCTCCATTTCTTTGTGTGTGTGTGAGTGTGAGTGAGTGTGTGTGTGTGAGCAGTCAGTGCTGGATTCACTGACACCAGACTGGGGCTCAATAAATGTCAGTGTGAACTCGCTCAGCGTCCATGAAGCTTTTATCACAGCTTTTTATAATTTAAAGTCAAACAACACGTTCTCTGTGGGGGGGGGGGGGCTAAGAACAAGTTCTGTTTTTGTCTTGCTATTAAAATTGTTTTGTGTATGTCACATTGTGTTTGTTCCTCCTCTCACAACTGATAGATACTGTGGATGAGTTGCTATGCATGTGTGGACAGACCCACACTGGCATCCAGAGGAAACCCACCCACTCATGGCCCTCGTGACTTCTCCTCTGCTGCCCCCATGTGGTAAAATGTGTGAACAGCCACAATACAGTCAGTAAGTCGGCATTTTCACCTGACCTATCATTTACGTGTTTTCGTGTCATCTTGCTCACAGACAAACAGTTGGGTCGAACATGAAGTTATAAGTTGTGTCAATCAAATGGAAGAAGTAAATGCCATAACAGCAAGACAGTTGTGTTAAAATAGCAAATAAAAATAATTTATTTACCGTCACAGAATTCTCAGAGCCAATTGACAGAAAAAGGACATTTTTGGAAACAGCCCACAGATGCAACTTCTTAATGACTATTTCATTTTTTCCTCCTATGCTATAAACCTAATAAATAAGTCTGGGGGGGAAAAAAGGTAACACAAATATTTACAGTACATCAAACACACCAATGTTAATTTGTTAAAGAAGTTGTTTCTGAGTTTGTTGGACCAGAAGCTGCAGAGATTCCCATGTTAGCACTAAGCTCTTATAACATCCATCTCATTACTACCTTCCGACCAAATGTTTAGAAATAATTTGAAATAATAAAATTACTTTACAAAGAAAAAAATTCAACACTAAGTGCATTTATTTAAATCATCCAATGTGTCTGCTAAAAATCTGGGGCCAACGTAACAGGGCGGAAAGAATTTGAGGCTAAAATATAAACATTTAACAAAAACCATTGGAAATAAGAATGTACAAGCGCTCTGAAAGAAAAGATGTTGGATAAAACAAAACAAAAATTAAATAATCATCTTAACTGCCACATGAGCCAGATGTGGGCATCAATAACAATGACAAAATACATTTCAGATTTTTTTTTTCCAGGAATGGTCAATCCAAAAACTCTTCAAGGCAAATCTCATGACTGATGCATCCACAAATGATGGGAATTCACACCTTTGCTCTTCTCTTTAGGAGGCATTTGTTTTGTTTTTTTAAAGTGAAGAATAAATACATGTTTCCTGACCAGGGGAAAACCTCCACCATGTCAACTTTTTCATTTTGTTAAAGGTGCATTAGGCAACTTTTCTGTTGTTTTTTTTCCATCTGAGTGAAGTTGGCCGTTACAATGCAAACAAATCCAGACAGATCCTGATATATGGGCTTGCCCCTGCGTGAGCCTGTGGTCGGCCACGATGTGAACTGACATCGGGTCACAGTTTTGCTGGGAAAAATGTAATGATGCGATGTACTATGTGATAAGTGCACTAGCCTCCGAGCCCATGATCCTGAGTGCTGACGGCGTCTTTAGCTAGCTAGGTTCCATTCCTAAGTAATAGTACACCAGAGTTCAAACATGGCGTCCATGAACATACCACCAGCACAATGGCTCAAGTGTGTGCACCGGCTCACCCTGGAGCCAGGTCGGCGCTATACTGCCACTCTAAGCGGCCGGCTCGCCATCTGCAGCTGCTGCTTGGCTTCAATAAGGGCAGGTGTGTGTGAGTGTGCAAGTGTGTGTGTGTGTGGGGGGGGGCACACAGGAAGCCACTTCTGGCCACTGCCTGGCTGTATTGTTGTGATGACTTTCTCTTTGTCGATTCTCACTCAAACCCAACAAAAGCGAGCACAGCTGAGAGCAAGCCACTCGTGTTGCTATGGACAACTATTCTGTTCCCTAATGCTCCTTTAACTGAACAGGAAACGGGAGAAAAGGCTTCTTCCACTCAAATGCTCTGCAGAACACATTCTGACTTTTCGTTACGACTACTGGATAATGTTAGTTTTGACGACGCTGGGCAGTTCTTGATTGTAGCACATACTTTCTGTCGTTTCCATAAACTATTTTACTGCATGTAAACCACTTCTATGATTATCTGCTAATGTCATTATCATTTACGTCAATGATACCAAAGATCAGGGTTATAATCAAAGCAGAGTATGAAGAAAACTAAGGTTGTGTTAAAGGTCTGACTTGCAACGTTTCACTTTGTTTGATTTCACTGTCGCCAGGGCAACAAAATACAAAGATCTGAAATTATTTTTTTTTTTTGGAAGAATAACATGGAATAATGACACGGAACTGACTAGGAAAATGTGTGTGTGTGTGTGTGTGTGTGAGTGTCTGTGTGTGCGTGTGTCTGTGTCTCGAAGGCACAGCTAAAAAAGGAGCAGCTCATGCCGCTCAGTAGGTCTCGGGTATAACAAAGTCAAACTCGGTGGCTGCCTGTGCCTGAGTGTGGTTTCTGGTCGGGGCCGGCACCGGTGGCGTGTGGGCGCCGGGCGGCATGTGAGCATTGGGTTCTACGAAGATGTCGTCCCAGTTCAACATCCTGCTCTGGGTGGAGGAGTTGATGTCGTCGCCGCCGGTGTTGACGTGGTGCACGCTGCCGTCCTCGGAGATGACCGGGACCCCCTGCATGTCGCTCGACCACGAGTACGGCTTCATCTGCACCGATTTGCACGGCAGCAGGCGGTACAGGTTGTTGTCGGTGATGTCTTTCTCTTTCCTCCCGCTGGGGTCCTGGTTGTGGACTTGCTTGCAGTGGGAGGAGAGAGCCTGATAGGTTATGAACATTTCCTTGCACAACAAGCACTGGTACCGGCGCTCCCCCGTGTGGTGGATTTCGTGTTTAGTTCTGTACTCGGCCAAAGCGAAGACTTTGTTGCAGTAGCGACACGGGTACTTCTTTTCCCACGAGTGGGTGTTGAAGTGGCGGCGCAGACTGGTCAGACACACGTACGGCCGCTTGCAGACGACACACACGAAAAAGGTCTTTCCGTCCATGATCAGCTCGTAATGATCCTCCAGGTCGGTCTTGCTCTTCTTGTTCTGACTGTTCGCCGCAAGCAGCTGGGATTTATCCAAGCTTTTCAGAGGCGTCGCCATCAGTGGCCTCTTCCCTTTGCCGACTTTCGAGCCTCCCTCGCCCGGATCCTCCTTCAGCGGGACAATATCGTACGTGTTTTCTCCGATATTGGCGTAAACTTTGCAGCCTGACGAAATGGAATCCATCTCCGAGGCCGTATTGAGTGTCACCGTCTTTTTTGCAACTAATCCCGATTTGGGAATGCTTGTGGGACCTTCAGAAAGATCCAACAGCCGTATTTTGGAATCGCCCGTCTGAGATGAAGCGGAGATCTGTTTTCTTTGGACACCCATGATGTCGCTGCTGTCGTGGGGCTGTGAGGCACTGGAGGGTTCTGGTGTGACGCTGATGGGCCTGGCTGGAGTCGTGGGTGCACTTCCTGAGGAAACTCCAGCAGGGGAAGACACGTTGTTGGAGCTGGAGTCTGGACTGTGCAGAGGGCTGCTGTCCACTAAACTAGGCTTTGCCAAACTGAGACTTTGACTCTTTTCTTGAGGCGTTTTCAGGGCGCTCGTAGGTTTATCTTTCGGGGTTTCAACCTCGGGATTTGACTCTTTACTTTTGTCGGACGCTACATTTGCTGAATCAGCTTTATCCAAGTCGATGATCTCCGCAGGTGTGGTTTTCTGACCGGACGCGTTGGCATTTGTCTGCGAGACGAACATGACGTCGCTGTCCGAGTCGTCCCCGTCTTCAGACGGTTTGCTGGTCTGGTTGAATTCCTCTGCGGATATGGAGAAGGACTCGGTGATGATGGGCATCGTCTCTGTGGCCGCGTCGCTCTCACCTCTATTCTCCGTCTCCTTTGACAAACCCGGCAGCCCCTTCACCTGTGACAGCGGCAAGCCCAGGTTGGCGATGAACTTGACTCCCAGAATCTGTCCTGCACTTATCAGCTCCTCCATCATGTCGGAGCGCACGCGGGAAATCTTGGAGCTGTACATGTAGTTGAGAATCTCCTCGAAGATTTCCGCCCGGACGAAGTTCAACTCGATGACTTGCCCGGCCGCCGAGAAGAGCTGGTGGAAGTACTTGCTGGAGGCGGACAGGATGGTTTTGTGAGCCCTGAATTTCTTGTCCTGGATGATGATGGTGACGTCGCAGAACAAGCCATGATTCCTCTGCTCATTCATCGACTTCAGCACAAACTCGGAGTACTGTGTGTCCGTCGCAGATATCAGCTTTAAACTTGGCATGGCTGTAACAAGGAAAAGGAAAAAACGGCCACTTAACTCTGCTGCACAAACAGCCAACTGTAGGTTAGATACTATATCCTCACTTTACAAAATACAACTAAGAGCTACAACGTGGCAAAGTACAAAATGTAGGCAGCTGGAGCTACGTGTTGAGAGTTTGTGGCTTAATACAATAAAGTCCTGTTGCCTCTGTACACTTTGTACTTTGCCAAGATACTATGACCTGAACTTCTACGCATAAGATCTGGAAAAAAAACATGGAGAGTGCAGGTTGAACATTACTAAGACCATTAGGACCGATTTAACCATTACACAAATACCATTAGGATTCTAAAAGGGTGTTTACCTTGTCCATTCAGAACTACTGTTAAAAAAAAAACATGGCGGCCTCCACTACAATCATCTACTCCTCATGAAAATATAAGCAGCATATTCTAAGACAATGAAGACCACGATTAACACACAACAGTTGTACATCAATTAAAAGAAAAACATAAGTGTGATCAATTTATATTGAAATTTCCTGCCAATTCATATATTCTGTTTAAATCCAGCTCTCTGGAAAATGAAGGCCAGGTTGATGGGTTTGGCCACATCTGCTTTATCTAAATGTTGCTAATAACCAGCCATCAGTTTAGCTGCAGTGTAAAATGTACAGTTTGTGAAAGAAAACAATTTCAGCTGTGTAGATAATTGCTGGTTTGTAAATATTTGATGCAGGCGGCGAAGACAGCTGTCAATTGTGACAGGTTTCAATCAGGAAACCAAAACAATAAAAGGTTTCCTTGGCTAACGTTAGCTAAACACATGTTAGCCCAATCTTAAAGCTACTAGCTGAGGTGCTAGACTCTTAACACATCACAAAAGCAACGGTTAACGTTCGCGAAATGTTAGCAGTTGTGTTTCTGCTGCGTTAAACCACAAAGATGCCGCTGTTTGCCAGCTAACAAAAGCAAACACTAGCTCCTTCCCTCTCACTCTCCAATGAAGGGTGCGAGCGCGGCCTAGCATCCTGTTAGCCACCGACACGACAGCGCCACCAAAACACAACGTTTGGACACATCTTAGTAGCGTAACGATGATTCGATTTACCGGCAAACTTGATGCTTTCAGCCAAGACTGAGCAGAGCAGCCACCGCCTCCTGCAGACAGAAACTTATGTGGCTACAAACAATGGCTAACGACAGACACTTCCCTCCTGCTGCCCGCTAACCGACCGGCCACAGGGGGGCACTGCGGTGCAGCGTATATGCCAACACCTATTAAGTGTCAATAGCGTCGGGTTTGAAAACTAACGGGGACACAGCATACTAGTCTGTGTTGTACGGGGTTACTGGACGTTTTTGTGGGAAACGGTTTATTTGTCATTATCGAGTATCGAGTCTTTTTATCAGAAGAAATTATCTGCTCCTCGAGATGTAAAATACCTTATTTATCAAATTATAACACAGAGACAACATCATATAAAAACAACATCATAACAAAACGGGGAAAGGTGTTTTTAATCACATGCTTTATAAAACATGTTTAATTAACAGCGACAGGACATTTTTAGGCAAATTCAATATTTTAAATACCAATCTTTTTCAAATCCATTGTAAATGATGTTTTTTGTGTGAGTAGTTTGATTGTATATAAACTAACCATTCACATGTGAGTAAATGAAACATATTGCACTATACATTAGTGTTGAATGTATATTGTATAAACGTTGAAAACATCAAATGATTTTGGGGAAACGTTGAAGTCTGCGATGAGTCCTTACATCAAAGCCAAAGTCAGGCGGAACTGTTGTGTGCTGGCATAACCCGGACTGTTTTCACAGACGGACATCCGCTGTTATTGCGTAGGAATCAGAAGAATCGTGTGCAAAGTTTCCTAGTCGTCCTCGGCGAAGTTGGTTGAGTCGTTCTAAACTATAACTGTATTTCTATTTGTTTCTGTTTGTCTCGTTAACGTCTCAGTCGGTCGACATGCCTCAGTCCGACCGGTCGAGCTCCGACGGCGACGCAGGGTACCGGAGTCCGCGGGCCCGAAGACCTCGGTCTCGCTCCCGCAGTCGCCACCGCAGCGACAGCCGCGACCGGAGCCTGTCCCCGGACAGCTTCGGACCCAAACTACCGAAGCCGCGGAACCGCGAACGGGAACGCGAGGAGCGGGAGCGGCGCTTCCGGGAGGCGAGAAACATCAGGCGGATCCGCATCGGAAGTCCCCGTCGCAGCAGGTCCAGGTCCAGGTCCAGAGAGAGACACAACAATGGCAACAACAGTCACAGCTCCAACCACTGGTCCGAGCAGAGGGACACCGCGGGGAAGTATGGCAGCATGAAAGATGATTATTACTACGAGCAGCAGAGAGACGACGCTCAGAGACAGAGACAAGAGGCCTTCATATCCAGGTACTACTACATGATGTGTACACAGTACTACTACACATGTACGCGATACCAGAAGTATTCAATAGTAAAACACTGCAGCAACAATCCAATCCAATGACTTTTACTATCCAGTATTCAAAATAAATCGTCTTATTTCTAGTTTTTTCATGCAGAGCTTTCTGTTAAAGGAACCCTGTGCAGGACTGACCAACATGTTCTGGTTATGTAGAAAGTTTTAGTAGTCCATAGTAATCATTCATTGATTCATTTGTCCATTCGTTAACAATTTAAAAATGTCCATTTTAAGTTGACATGTTAATGTAGTTATTACTTGTGTGTTCCAGGCGTCTGCAAGAGAGGGAGAGGATCGGTGAGCTGGGTTGCGCTGAAGTCTGGGGATATTCACCCAGAGTGAAAGAACCAGAGTAAGTCACCGATCTCTTTTCCGTGTGTTCATCAGGTGAATAATGAGATGTGTTGGTTGGATTTCTCTCTGTACGTTTACTGAGGTTTAAAAGGTTAAATCCCTCTTCTTCTTGTCTCCACCAGCTCTGATGAGTTCACACCAGTGGAAGAGGACGAGAAAAACAGCAGCTCAGAGTCGAGCTCCGAAGGTAAAACCCGAGCTGTGATTGAGTGTGAACAAGTTAGTGTGAGGTGCGTCGTTTGAAATGACCAATACTTCTGTCGGTCCCCAACAGAGGAGAAGAAGAAGAAAAAGAAGAAGAAGAAGAAGTCAAAGAAACGAAAGAACAAAAAGCACTCGGAGGACAGCGAGCTTGAATCAGAATCGGATGGTAAGACATTATTCTAAGTTTAAAACCAAAACTATATACAGTCAGTTTGATCACTTCAGACATGACATGTTGTTTTTTTTAATCTTCCAGAAGAAGAAGTAAAAAAGAAGAAGAAGAAAAAGAAGAGCAAAAAGTAAGTGCGCACACGCGCGGCTACGCACCAGTTTCCTTCCTTTGGAGAAAGAGACGCGGTGCTGAACCCAACACCATCCGTTTCCCCACAGGTCGAAAAAGTCCAAGAAGAAGAAGGCGAAGAAGAACCGCAAGGCATCGAGCGACTCCAGCAGCGAGGCGTCTGAGGAGGAGGAGGGGGAGGAGGAAGAGGAGCAGGATCCCAGCAGTGTGATGTGGGTGGAGAAAACCTGCACGGACGAGCACCTGGTGGGACCCGAAGCTCCACTCACACACATGTCCCAGGACGACAGGCCGCTGGAGTGAGTGCTGTTTTCGCCCTTCATGGGATGTGTGGTTTTAATATATTATTATTTAATATCTCCAGTATCTGCAGCGGTGATCATTATATTTACAGTTTTCAATGAAGCATCATTCACAGCTAAAGTCACTGGAGTTGTTCCATCTCTTTTTCAAACAGTAACACAGTGTGTTGTTTTTACTCCTGGATGAAACGGCTTTGTCCACACAAGTTCCAAAAGTGCTGAAAATAAGCGGATCGGTGTTGCGTTGCTAATCGATTTCCTTCCCATCACCTCCTTGGCCCTCCAGCTTTGGTCACGCGCTGTTGCCGGGTGAAGGTGCTGCAATGGCAGAGTACGTGAAGGCGGGCAAGCGTATCCCGAGAAGAGGAGAGATCGGTCTCACCAGCAACGAGATCGCAGATTTCGAGAAGTCTGGTTACGTGATGAGCGGCAGCAGGTACGTGAGGAGGCTTCGATGCCAGCACACTCTCCTCGTTATACTTTTGTTTTGAAAGTTTCCGTCCGTCACGTACGCATGTGTAACTCTGACTGTGACCCCGCTCAGACATCGTCGTATGGAGGCCGTGCGTCTGAGAAAGGAGAACCAGATCTACAGTGCGGACGAGAAGAGGGCGCTGGCCTCGTTCAACCAGGAGGAGAGGAGGAAGAGGGAGAGCAAGATCCTGTCCAGCTTCAGGGAAATGGTTTACAGGAAAACCAAAGGCAAGGAGGAGAAGTGAACGTCCACCATTCATTCTCTTTTAGTTCCTGGACCTATCAGAAACCTCTGTTTTTCATCACGTGACTCCAGGCGTCACAAATGTAGTTTGATTCATGTACAGGCTGAAGGGAGGATTGTAAATAATGGTATGTGAGTGAATCTGTAAAGTCTTCAGTTGTTATGGTTCCTATAGTCTCACTGTTCTACTGAATCGGATTTTCCATGTTAAATGCTCCACTGTACATTTTTGGCTTATAAATACATGTTCAGGGGCAGTGGTAATTTACATAATTATTTTTAATACATTTACTCGCTATTTTACTCAGTGGATTTCCATTTTTTTTGTTTTCAAATCATGTCAACAGGATCCTTTAATAAAAAAAATGCACTGTGTCTATAGATGTTTTAGTTTTTTTTGTATTTTCCACAAAGTACCCAGTTTGAATGGATACTGACTTGTAAATAACAGTACAGTTGAGCACTGATCACTTTGCCTGACTTCCTAGTGATGATCAGTCTAAGTACGAGCAGAACACTCGCCTCCTGTTTGAAAATGCAGAATAACAATGATGTGACGTGACGTCTACTTATGTAACATACAAGGTATTTGTTTATCTGCAACCCTGCTATTTTCTTTAGTCTTATTTTTATTCCACAAATGACTCAAGACACAGTGAGAGATTTCCAGTAAGGACCAATTTAATAAAGAATACGGACGTGACTGTTAAATATCATCTTTTATTGTACAACAAACATCGTCTCCAAGACATCGTCATGGTCCCGGTCATCAGTTAATGTTCTCCAGGCCCTGAGGAGAGAATACAAGAACTGATTAGAACATTAAAATATAAAATAAATATAAAAATCACAAAGCCGTTAGAAACAAATGAAATCCATAAATACCAACTAGTATGTGCCAGGGTTAATTTCAATCAACTGAATTCCATGAAACATTACATCAATATCTTATCTTTTACTTTATTTAAAGTAAAATATTGGTAATTTCTCCCACCTCTACAAAATATTGCAAAACAATAACGTACTGACATCTTCATGAATTTATAATCACCTAAATGGGTTTTTTCCAATTACACTTAAATGAGCCCATTGATGTATATTTACATGAGGAGCTGCCATGTTTTGACAGTAGCCCAGAGTGGACATACTAAACATCTTCTGTGTTTTAATGATAACTGAAGTCGACCACAGGTTCTCCTGCATGCTTAGAAGGGTGAGGGTGAGGTGATGGATTTAATTTCACCTAAAGGTGTCCCCATATCTTACACACTGCACCTGTTAATGAGTAACTGTCATTAACACGTCAGTCGTGCAAGTGGAAAACAAACCCCTTGACCCATGAAATAACACTGTTATGTTGCCTGTCTCCCTCAGAGTTACTAAACACTCAAACGTCACGGCCAGTCTTGTGATGGCAGATGTCTCACCTTGGAATTGTAGTATTTGCCTGTTCCGGAAATTCTCCTGTCCCTTTCCATCAGATACCACTGCCACGGGACCCAGGCCACTCTCTTCTCCTGCAACGTGACAAACACACGAGGATGTGTCAAAAACAGTAAATAGAAGTACGGCGACATGCAGAGGAAGTGTGTTATCGCCTCCTCCAGCCCGTCACAGGGCCACATTATAGCCGGCAGCAGCTTCACCTTTCCTCCGTTGGTGTACTTGTGGATGTAGCTGGTGGCGATTCCGGGGATGGCCAGACAGGCCCCCATGATGCCTAGACCCGGCAGGATTTCATACCACATGACGTCACCCTGTTTCACTGTAACATAAAACACGGAGGGAGGACGTCTGAGGACAAACCCTTGGTCCTGAGAAATAAATCCCTGGCGCGTTTGTTATGCTAACAGGCTAACAAAATGTCCCCCGTCGTCTTGCAAATGACCGTTGTTCCTCTTCCGGTGCACCAGGGGAATATATCCGGTGAGAGTTTTTCAAATTATAAGCACGTAATACGGAATAGAATTAAAACCTTGATTTTTTATTTTAATTCATTGATTCAAACAAAGGACAACATAAGACACCCAGCACTACAATCAATAGTAGTTAAATCATGGTTAATTATTCTATAACGTTTGTACAACAAAATCTTTATCTGAAAAGTTAATTAGTCAGACGAATAATACAGTTTGTTAGGAAAAAACGACTTTACCACACTACTTTCATCATATGCATTGTCCTTTGATGTTTGGCATCAAAGACACAGAACACGTTTACCCCTTTCTTTTAATTGACTTAACACCATCATTTATACATCAAATGATTCGAGATAAGAAGTTATTCAAACCTTTGAAGACAAGCTAACTGACTGTATATATGGTCTTATCAAGACATGTTACCATATCTGTGTTCTTCAATAATATTTCTTCAGAATTATGGCTTAATCGTTGGTGACCACAACATTCACGAGTTTCCCGTCCCCAGACCATGATCAAAATAACTTATACACTTGCTTTTATTTTGAAGGACTATTCACGAAATTCAGATATGTACAATTCTCCATAGAAACACACAAAAGATATTAAATATCAAAAAACAATGGATGATTCAAATAAAATAAAATGGAGCAATAAATTAGTGTAAACAAAAAATGCAAATTCAACCTGGCAGTATGCAGTTGTGCATGGACAGCGCCTCCCAGTGCCATTACACAGAACTGCAGGCCCCGCCGTGAGAGGAAGTTACGGTGAGTTGGTTCGCTGTTAGCCAGCTAACTTGCTAAGTTGCTAAAAACTAAAAGTAAACTACTCTGCGATGTGACGCTGAAATTGACCTGTGGGACGAAACAGCTTATTTCAGACATGAAGGAAGACAAAGAAAACACCCGACCGAAGGAAAGAAAGGTGGAGATAAAGTGCGAAGATGCAGAAAAGACGGAGAAGACTAAGGAAAAGAAAGAGGCCATGACAAAGGTGAAACTTGCTAGCTGCGTTAGCCTTCGTTTGTTATGCTAATGTTAACGGCTGCTGGGAATAGCATAGTTTTCGTAATTGTGTGTAGTTAGCTATCGCATACTGGGTCATTTTAAAACTAAACATATAAACTATATATCATTTGCGAGCTGTTGCTCTCGGTGTTATTGATCCCCCAGCTGTGCTAATATGTGAAATGATCAATAAACAACACACAGATTGTGATAAGACGGTTACCACCGAGTCTGACGAAAGAGGATCTGGAGGAGCAGCTGCAGCCTCTGCCAGAGCTGGACTACATGGAGTTTTTCTCCAGTGACACCAGGTATGTTCATATCAACACATTTCATTCTGATGAAATATGGTATATATATATGTATATTTATATGTGTGTGTATGTGTGTGTGTGTATATATATATATATATATATATATGTATGTATAGACTTAGTTGTGTTATTCAAGGCTTAACTTCACCTCATTATTCCGCTCTTTCAGCCTCTACCCCCACCTCTTCGCAAGGGCTTACCTCAACTTCAGAAACCAAGAGGATGTCGTCCTGTTCAGGGATCGATTCGATGGATACGTTTTCATTGACAACAGAGGTAAGAAGTAGGTCACAGTGACAGTGTGCCAAATCTGGACGAGAGACATCCACAGGCAGAAATATTCAATTGCATATTCATCTGTAATAAGCAACTTCATCTCTAAATGTCACAAGATCCTACACTCTGTGCCTTTAATTCAAGCTTCAGTTATCCATGCTTGTTTTCGCTCTGCTTGTGTGAAACAGGACAAGAATATCCTGCCATCGTGGAGTTTGCTCCGTTCCAAAAAACTGCCAAGAAAAGAAGCAAGAAGAGAGACGCTAAATGCGGAACAATTGCGGATGGTAAGGAAGAGTAAAGATATTATTAGATATGTATGAGCACATTCATCTCGCTGAAGTAAGGCAATTAGTGGAGTGAGGATATGTCTCTGCATGTTGATTTGAGTGTTTGTAATGACATCATGTTTCAGAGTCATTTGTTTGTATTCTAAGTTTTATTACACGTTGGCCTTTTCGTCAGATCCTGATTACAAGAAGTTCCTGGAATTTTACAACGGAGACGAAGAGAAATTGACATCGACCCCCGAGACCCTGCTGGAAGAGATTGAGGCGAGATCGAAGGAGCTTGTTGGTACGTCAACAACAATTAAACTTTGATATTATTGTACTGTGTCAGAATAATAGCAACGCCGGAGGATCAATATAATCAAATGTCTTTTCCTTCATTTTAAGCCAAGAAAACGACTCCTCTGCTGGACTTCCTGAAAAATAAGCAGGTAAATACATGATCTGTGTAATGTTCTATTGTGTCACACTTCCATGAAGACAGGGTGACTCTGGGTAAACCCTTTGGGGTTATCTTCTGGATTTTCACTGTAGAGTTTAGTGAACATTCTCTAAGGTCAGTCTCCGTTTTAGGTACTCTAAGTCTCATATTTGATGTTGTGTAACTGGATCCCTTAATTTTGCCAGCTTTTTTTGGGGGGGTTCATAAAAGTGGTGTGTCATATCCATATGATACTAAAACAATGTGAAATGTTCTTTTCAGAGAATCAGAGAGGAAAAGAAAGAAGAGAGAAGGAGACGTGAGCTTGAACGCAAGCGCCAGCGGGATGAGGAGCGGCGCAAGTGGCGAGAGGAGGAGAGACGGAAGCGCAAGGAGGCAGACAAGATGAAGAGACTGGACAAACCGCTGGAGAAGGACAAGGACCAAGTCAAAGAGGAGCCAAAAATTAAGGTGTGTGTGTGGGCTGCGTCTTAACGAGGCAGCATGAAAACATGTTTGAAATGCAGTAGGAATCTGATTAATGTTACATTTCCATGTGCAGCTCCTGAAGAAACCAGACCGAGGGGATGACGCAGACGCTGAGAAGCACAAGGAAAAGACCAAGAAACCAGAGAGGCCAAGTAAAGAGGACCGACCCATGGGCAGCTCTGAGCACAGGAGACGTCAGAACATGGAAAACAAGGAGGATCGAACACGGAAGTTAGTTTCAGTGACTTCACAAACTGACCACCGCTGATATTGAAGATGATTACATTTAACTGGACTTGTTCCTCACTCGCAGAGCGGACGACGACGGCCGGAGGGAGTTCAGGGAGCGCGACACCGATCGAGACCGAGAGCGGGAGAAGGAGCGGCGGCAGAAAGAGAAGGAGCGCATCAGGCGACAGGACGAGGAGCGGCGGCGGAGGAGGGAGCGGCAGGACGGAGAGAACTCTTTCAGGAAGCGGGAGGACGAGGTGAAAAAAGAAAAGGAGCGTGCCTTCGAGAGGAAGAAAGGAGAAAACTCTGGAGACTCGGCGCAGAGCGAGAGGATGGAGAAGTTCTCCAAAGAAAAGAAGGACGACCTCAGCAAGAGAGATCGACTGAGGAATAAGGTAACGTAAGACCTTGTTGTTTTATTTACCTTTACTCGATCGATCTTTTTTTTGTGAGGGTGTTGCTTGTTCGTGTGTTTAGGACCGCCCCGCTATCCAGCTGTACCAGCCAGGGGCCCGCAGCCGCAACCGAGCCCCAGGAGGAGGAGGAGGGGGAGGGGGAGGAGGAGGAGGAGGGGAGTCCAACTCATCCGACAGGAAGCCGGATCCAGAGAACAAGAAAGTGGCCGACAAAGGAGACGACTGACGGCAGATTTCCCTTTGTCGCAGTTTAAGTTTGTGGAGGAGAGAGTAGAGAGCTGGGAGCACGCGAGGCTCCGGGCAGCGATGTGAAGCCTCGGGGCGTGTTTAGCTCAGCGGAGCCTTACCTGGCTCTCCCTTTCTCAGTGACGCAGGCGTGTCGCTGTAGCCCCTTTGTGCCTGAATGTGGCGCTGTGTTAGTTTCATTTGTTAGGGAACGGTGAGGCGAGAGAGTTTGGCTGCAGAACCCCTTTTGGTGGAGCCTAAGCTTTCTCAGCCACGGTGAGCTCAAAGTGACCTTACTTCAGTATCCATCCTCCCATGACAACGTTCTGACACATCGCACCTGATTTCACCGCGTACCGACTTTGCCAAATTCATCAATATTCTTTGTCAAGTGTCTTCGCATATATACACGATCTTACTCCACCGGAGGAATTAGATAGATTTACTTTACATGCACACCGTTCCTTGACCTTTGACCTTGAAAACAGTCACTGGTGCATCATAGATATACTAAAGTCCATACTTTCATTCGGTTACAGAGGAGACAGAGCCATCACTGACTAGACTGCTGTGTGAATGCAGACTTCTGCCAGAACAATGGAACTGTGGCCTTTCTCCTTTCTCTCTGATCTGAGTCTGCCCCTTAACTTCAATCTGTGATGCACTTAACTGAGGACAGCATGGAAAACATATCAGTGCTGGTGATGCTAATGTGATGATGCTAACACATGAGCCACTTCTGACTGGAAATAAAAAGGCCTTTGTTTAAGTGTGTGTCCCTTCTCTTCTTTTTGTGGAACGTTGTCTTGAAATACTTGAAAAATCCAGTGATGATAAATACATATTTACATGTTATCTCAACAACAATGCATCAGTTTGGTGTATTATTCACAGAGTAGATGCTTTGTGTCGAATTAACTACATAGGTATTAAATCGTTAATCTCAAGAAACTTTATTTTATGAACTAAATTAGGAATTTTGCCTCACGGTTGTTGGTGTATATTTTTTCAACACCCTGTTCTACAAGCACCCACCAGATGGACCTCATATTATGAAATGAACTGTGGGATTCAGTGGCATCTAGGGGTGAAGTTGCATGCTGTAGTCTCTAATCATAACTCAAAAGGTGTTAAGTTTGACCATTCTGGACCACTGTAAAAACATGGTGATACAACACCATGTTACCATTGATGTAAATATAAAAGGGCCCATTTCAAGGAAATTGGAGTTGCATCCAGGTGAATAGAAAAACTTCAGTATAGCTATTATATTACTTTATATAAAATGGCAGGCAAAACTGAATAAATCTCCTATATTCTACCCATTGTGCCTTTAAAACTGGACATATTACAGTGATTAGTTTAATAATAATATCGACTCATTCTTACTCAACCATTCAGTAAATGCACTCAGAGCTGAGTTCATCTTAACCATCATCATTTCCTCCTGAGGTACCAGATAGAAGAGATGAGGTTTCAGCTTTGTCCACCAGGAGTCGCTGTCTGTGCACAGCGTGCTTGTTTGTCGGACGCCTATTGGATAAAAACGCCTACGTCACTTCCTTCTTTCTCTTCGACCACCGCCATAGTGGGGAAAGCACTGTGGTAAAAATGGTATA
>JAFBJT010046906.1:61329-73829 GCA_016785325.1 Chascanopsetta lugubris | reverse complement strand
TATTGACGGGATCTGATTCCTCTATGCCGGTATGTTGGATGCAGCAGGTCTTTTATGGATCACCTTCCAGAATATTGAAGTAAGGCATTGTTTACCATTATAAATATATTTAAATGATGTGCAATACAAACTTTTATTTATACTGGTGGGGTTGTCTGTTATCTTTTCAATATGTGTTTCCTTGTGTGTGTGTTTTTTGGCATTCTACAGGGAGTTACTCTCCATATTCTATGTTATGCAGTGAGACTAAAGGCAATATATTCTATTCTATTCTACCTCTGATGTCTTTAAGTAACTAAATCGACCGTTCACTACCTTTGATGTCTATTGTTAAACACTGTATCAGCAAAGTAGCATCATCTTTATTGCAGAGACAGCCATGTACTTACGGTACAGTACAATTGTGTAATGGTCTCTGAAATGAAGCAGGGGTGTCAAACATAGGGCCCGCGGGCCAACACTGGCCCATCAGAGGTTCCAATCTGGCCCGCTACATGACTTTGTAAAGTGTAAGAATTACAGAAAAGACATTGACTGCAATGTACTTTGCACTAAAACAAAGGGAGACATTTGGAGTTGTTGTTGTTGTGTTGTAGGTCGTTATGCTGTGATATTCCTGGTCCGGCCCATCTGAGATCAAATAAGGATCCCTTGAATTGTAGGGACCAGAATATGGACGGTACCCATTCTTAATAAGATGGGCTTGGCTCTAAAAGCGTGCAACTGAAACAAAGCGGTATGGACAATAAATACATTGCTCGTAGAACTGCTCAACTGCCTCCTTAACTCTGTCACAAGCGTCTTTTTAACAACCAAACTTGCGCCATTGTTTTTTCATTTTCCCACCAAAGACAGGAGAAGACAGGAAAAACTTTGTGCCTTTGTTCCAGCAGCTGTAAAAACAACATTCAAATTTGCATTCAAAGGGACAGACTGATCCAGTGGGACACACACACACACACACACACACACACACACACACACACACACACACACACTCCTATAAACAATGACAAAGTCTTTTATGAATAATACATTTGGTGGGACTGCTTTGAGAATGCTTAAGTCGTAAAAGGACCAACTCCAGCTTCCTCGGAATCAACTATATGTTTAAAAAAGCCAAAAATGCTTGAAGACATAATTCTTTACTCGGATATCATCCGGCAGACTGTTCTCTCGATGGTCTTTGTTGCCAAAGGATAATGAAGAAAGCATGTTTGTTTGTTTTCCAACAGCCATGGTACTTAATTGCCCAATTAGTTAATGACTTATTTATCTTTCATGGCTTGCTTGGATTTCTTGTTTTCAGAGGGAGTGCGGAACACGGAGAGACCAAAGATCCAAATGAGCATTAGCGAAGCGAGTTATTCGATTATGTACGGCGACAAAGGAGGTGCTTCAAATGGCATTTACCGTGGAGCGGCGGCGGGAGTTAAGACGGAAAGACTTATTGACACGCACGGAAGTTCATCGCCACTTTTTAATTCCCACCTTAACCTCTGGTGTCGGAGTCATTTAGTCACCGCGGAGGTATCGCATGCAAAAAGAGAGGGAACCCGAGCTGTGCACTGCATCACACTCACTTATCCTCCTTAGCCTCTGACACTCCGTCCACCCAATAGTGCGCTGCCGATAAACCACTACAGCTCCCTCAAGGCGCCGGTGCACACGAGCCCACGCTGCTGCTGCTGCTGCTGCTGCTGCTGCTGCTGCTGCTATGACCCCTCTCACTTGCTGCTGGTGAACGTGGCTCCTAATTGCATTCTTCTGTAATCTGGGTGAACCGTGGGCTCGCATCCACAGGCATCCAGGGTGGTGGAAGGCAGATTACGTAATGCAAAGGCGATGTGAAAAATAAAAAGCTTGTTGCTCTGTGGATTACGGCCGAGGAGAGAAGGTACAGGATGGGGAATTATTCATGGGTGTAAAGATGAGGGAACGTCTTCACTTAACCTTTGAGCAAGTCACCCGAGCTACATGACAACACTACATCCTGTCACTGCACCATGTGTATGTGTATATATATATATGGAGTTCATTCAGTTACATAACAAACCTGTGAGTCTCCTGTGATCCTACTTATTGCAGAGGTGTCAAACATGTGGCCCATGCGGCAATTTTTCAATATAAGTAACTGCTATTTCCCATTTCCAACCTTATTTATTATAATTGATTCTACAAAGGGAACAATTTGGAGTTATCGTTGATTATAGTTTATTCTGCTATGATGTTACTGGTCCCGCCCACTTGAGCTCAAATGGGGCTGTATGTGGCCCCCGAACTATGATGAGTTTAACACCCTTGGCTTCATGTATACAATAACAAAACTGTGGTACTACGCATTGCATTTATTTAATACAGGTAAAACATCATAACAGAGATTCTCAGTGAAACCAGCTTAGCACACACGGTGACTATACTGAAAAAAGGATAAATGATAATAATAATAATAATAATAATGAATGTAAAATGAATAAAAAACAATCAGATACCTATAATAAATAGACAAATGAATAAATAAAATACAGATAACAAGCTAGCCAGTTTGCATGCTATATTAAGCAAAACAGAAGAATTCCTGTTGTGCCTGTACATAAACAGCTGCTGTCTATGTCAAAGCTACATAAAACTCCTTTGATGAGGTACAACAACGGGAGAAGTCTATTTAGAATTTAGAGTTTTTAGAGTTTCCGTGTCGTAAGTTGTTGTCGGGGAGTTTGAAAACGGGAACATTTAGAAGTGAGGAGCTGGTAAAGACCCGAATTTATCAAATCTCTGTATCTCACAAATTCATATCTGCTCATGTCGGACGTCATCCAAGGCCACGTTGCCATGGCAATCTCAGAATCTGTCTTGACCTTTAATTTCCTGCGGATAATTGTAAGATTCTTTGACAACATGAAATGAAAAAAAAGAGTGATTAACTGGGGGATATAATGGCGAGGTGCCGGTTTTACAGGTGGAAACATCCCTCTGATGTGAACCTTGGTAGGCTGGTTACAGCCAGCAGAGGAATTCAGTGTGGCCCCTTCCATATTCATCGGTGTTTTTGGTTAGTCCTGGACAGTTCAGCAGACCATGATATTTCCTTAAACTAAATGTCATGAAGGAATCCAGGCATGAAATGTCAGACTAATTCAGGGCCCAGGAACAAAATGTGAGCTCGCAAAGGACTTTCTCAAACCACACGGAGCAATTCATCAAAGCGAAAAGGTGGCCCGGGAACGGTGACGTAAAAAAAAAAAAAAAGAGGTCCACACATGCAGCTCAAATTGATTTTGTAGCAAAAATCGCCTCTAAAATCCATCTCTATTTCAATGAAACATCGTCGCTCACCGATCTTTCAGAGTAAAATCTATAACTTATGACATTTTCTTATGGGTGTGTGACATCACACTAAGGATATTCTGTCTTTGAACGATTGTTATTGACTGAATACTTTGCACGGGACAAATTTACAGCGACAGCGGGGATGCAGCGCAATGGTCCCTCGGTGCCAGTTCCAACAGATACACTGTTCTTCACAGAGATTTACTGCGCGGATGTATTCTTTGACCTCTTTACACGTTGGATTGCTCTATCAAGCATAACAGTTAAATATTGACCTCATAGATTTGCGCATAAAAACAATGACTGGGTGATAGGAGCCTTTCCATGAAGATATCTCCCAGAGGTTTGTAAAGAGAGGGAGGTGAAGAGGTCTCACATATCACAGACGGCCATCTTGTCGATGTGGAGGATAACGACGGCGCTCCGGAGCTTGCGGGCGATGCTGGATGAGTTCAGTGCGAGTCAAGGACACGGACACATCCAGACGAGTGGCGGGAGTGACGGTGTTGCTCTTTTCAGTAACGCGTAGGGGTGTAACGGAACACAAAAATCACGCCTCGATACGTGCCGCTGTTTTGAGGTCACGGTTCATTGAACATGGAAGTCTCCGGGGGAGCCTCAAGTGGCCAGCCTACGAACTGCAGGCTTATTCTCTTCCTTATGTGCTTCCTCCGTCTGCACCGCAGGACAGGCCAAAGCGTCCTGGGCTGAATCACGGAACCCAAACGGACTCCACCCTCACGGTGGAAGTGCTGCACAGTGTGACGATGGTGCGACTGGGCGTCTGATGTGCGTACACTGTGCCGCGAGGGCTCGTTGACACTCGTGTGTATCATTACATAAGCGGCAACCATTTCGATTGAACACTCCTTTGGAGCAGGGAGATAATCGGGGCTCTCGGCCTCTTTAGTGAAGGAATGACATTTCCAAGAATCCTCATCTTTACGCTGCGGCCCCACGTAAATAAACCACGGAGAAAGACCTCGAGGCTCCAACAAGAGTCCTGAGCAGATGGCGGAGGCCGAGAGACAGGAAGGAAAACAGAGTGTGTGTGTGTGTGTGTGTGTGTAACCGAAGGTTAAAATGTTGTGTAGCACAGGGGGAAGAACATAAGTGTTGCACAGGAAGCTGAAGGCAGAGCGTACATAGCGCGCTGGCTGGCTCGCTCTCGCTATCGAGATAATCTTGTTGCCAAGTGTGTGATGCATCATTATGCTCTAATCTCACTGTGCATTGTGAGAAGCCCGGTGATTCATGGGGAGATAATCTGTGCAAGGCAACCATCACGCATCAGATGCAATCCCACTTTGAAAAACGGTTGATCATTTAAACTTCGTGGGGAAATGAGCTTTATTTTGCACAAAATGTTGTTGATTTCGTTGAAAGTTGCCGTGACGACAAATAAGCAATATTTAAAGGTGCAGTGTATAAAATTTCAGTCATTTTTGTGACTTCACTAAAACAAATTTTTTTTTAAAACAATTACATTTGGACATTTTAATGAATTCACTAATGAACCTTAACTAGAGTTGTCATTATGGACACATAAACAAATCGACACAAATATGAAGATGATGTTTTGCCATTTCAAAAAAAAAAAAAAATAGACTGCAGAACCTCTTCTAATATCTAATTTGAAGTTAAGGCTGAGTTCACTGCTCCTCTCTGCCTGAATATATCACTTACAATGTTTAATCCAGTGGGGATTTAATTCACCATTATTAAATGTTCTAAGAAGATGTAACCTAAATTAACTTAGATGGCTAATTCCATCGCCCTAATCAGACATTACACAAATTAAATTGGAAACAGGGAGAGACTGGGTAAATTCTAATCAGGATTTATTACAGGTATAGCTGCACTAAAATGAATACCACAAGAGACGGTCGGGGGTCAAACGCAAAGTGACGGCGGACTTTGATTTAGTCTGTAACCCAAAGCAATTTCACATCTCTGGTTCCCTCTAAATATACCCTGGTGAACTTTTGTCACAGAGGGCAACGAGGAGCTGCAACGCTCCCGTGTAATTAGCCACGGAATATTCATCAGCCTCAACCACAACATGCCTAAGGATTTATAGAATGGCATCAAATATTAATACCTATGTAATGAGTCTTGCAGTTTATAGACGGAGTGGGATGATGGGAACAGATGTTATCATCAGGACTGATAAATTAGACAAACACATATGCATAACACCTGAGACACACACACACACACACACACACACACACACACACGCAGGGGCCGGTGATGTGGGATCAATTAATGCAAAGGTACCTGCTCTAAACTTAGCTGGGTGAAAGAGTTGCAAAGTACTAACAAGTAGAAAGTGTGTGCGTGCGTGTGTGTGCGTGTGCGTGTGCGTGTGCGTGTGTGTGTGTGTGTGTGAATATCAACAAGGCGTCATTATAGATCAGGGAAAACCTGTGATTAATTTCATCAACAGACAAAACAGTCTGTAAGGATGAAGAACAGTTATGGCATTCTAATTAATCTATTTCTACATTTAACTCTATGCTATTATAATGAATATTAACCTTAATAAGCATCTGAATGTCATATTGACCCAATGTCTCGTCAACAACGCCCACATTACTTTTAAAAGAAGAATGAAATGATTGTATTTTTAAAAAAAAATGATAATAATAATATTGCACTGAATGTCAACCAAGGCTCAGTGAGAGAAAATGTCCAGTGGGTGGGATTTAGTGACATCCGGTGGTGAGGTTGCACGTTGCAGCCTCTCATCTCACCCTTTCCTACGTGCAAGAGAACAGATGGTTCCTTCAGTTACAATCAGCGAGAGCAGGAAAATGATGCAAACCCAAAGCTCCATCCATGTCGCCCATTTTCAGGATGGGATCACGGTATCGCTTTGATCAGAGTGGATATTTCTCTGTAATGGCACAAATGTCCTGCTGCAGCAGCGGCAGCAGCAGCAGCAGCAGCAGCAGCAGCAGCAGCAGCCCCGTGTTCTGATGGTCGCTCATCACTGATACAAACGTGTGGGGGCGTAAATTGCTGAATCAGACTTGGGCCATGTTTAATGTCAACGCGTAAAGAAGAAAGGCCGAGGCGAAACTGAAATGAGTAACAAGATGAAGAGGAGCTTGTTTTCATTAGGGAGCTTCAGAGAACATCAGATGATTCATCAGCAGCTTCCCTGCGGTTGGAACCACAACAGCTTCAAAGCTGCAGTCTGTAAGATTTCAGTCATTTCTGTCACTTCTAAAAAAAAATTACATTCCAACATCTTCATGAATTTATAATCACCTAAATGGTATATATATATATTTTTTTCTATTACCCTTAAATGAGCCCATTCATGTATATTTACATGAGGAGGGGGGGGGGTCCTCTCTATGGGGGCCGCCATGTTTTTGCGGAAGTAAAAAGTGGACATACTAAAACATCTTTTGAGCTTTAATAACAACCGAAGTCTAGCATAGGTTCTCCTGCGTGTTCAGAAGAAGGGTGAGGCGATGGAAACATCACCACCAAATCGTACACACTGCACCTTTAACTCCCTGCTTCCAAACGCTAATATTCTCAAATGGATCATCTGAACAAGCCTGTGCGATGGTCAGACGAGTAAAGTCGAGATCTTGATCCTTGACTCTGATGCGGCTCAGGAAACAACCCTCATGCATGATGCATGTCGTGTTTCGTATTTGTACATGAGAGAAGATCTTTTTTTCATCATTGGTTTTTGTCAGAGCCGCGGGGAAAATGAGCTCCCTCTAACTAAAAGCTCGGTCCTCCTGTGTGTAGCCGTCTATGGGGGCGCGCTGTTCTCACAATAGCCGATACACCAGGATGGTTTGATTTCCCTCAGGATATGAAAGCTATCATATAATCCGGTGCCTCCTTTCAACTCTTCCCCCAGTTCAATTTATCGAGTACAAACGGGGTTCAAATCTTCAAGAAGAAAGGCTCGGAAGAAAAAAGAAAAAAAAAAAAAAAGAAGGAAAGCGGAGTTGTAAAACAACAATAAACACGTTGAGGAGGACGTCTCAGTCTCAGATACACGAGGCTCTGCGAGGATCTCTCTGAAGATCCTTGTGGAAAAGGAGACGGGTAAAATCCATTGGTGATTTCGTGAAAACGATACGATTAAATATTAAGTCTAATGTTTCGAGCAGATTTTGAGGGCTGCTTCATTTCTGAGCTCCGGTTCATTTTCTTCATCAATAATACAAACTCCGCTGACCCTGTACATCCACGGCTATGAAACGGTGAGATTAAAGGAACCATGCATCAACTTTATATATGAAACAACCTGTGCATGATGTCATCAATGCACAGGTGGAGAGGTATCTGTGCCTTCTGTGTTGCAAACTGTGACCACATCAATCTGCCATTTTGATTTCTGACTCTTAACATCATTTCTGAACGATCCTTTAAAAAGGACTTGAATGACATGGAGGAGTTGAGAACCATCAAAACCAAGAGGCAACTTCCAGGTTTGACTAATGAGGCCGATATGGAAATGGAAAAAAACATGCAGTTCCCCGGGTGGCCACTTGAGGCTGGCTCCAAAAGCGAGTCAATCCCCATAGACTCCCATGTTAAAATGGTCAACTTTAGAGGTCAACATTTAAAGCCAATCAGTCATGTGTTGACCAATGACAACTCCCACATACTGTTATTCTGTCGAGATTTTAAATTGTGCATAATTAAGGGCGTGGCCTCTTGACTGACACCTGGGCCGACCTGGCACGTTATGTGGATGCTGTGACAGCAGCATGGGCCCACCCCCAGCTCTACCTGTGCTCCGCCTCTTTGCCCATTTTTGGATGAACCAGGAAGTAGGAGGAGCTAAGTGTGGGCAAGTGAACCGCCCACTGAGAGCATCATATTCGGAGGTTAAGAGAGGATGAGCGAACCCTGACCTTTATCTGAAGATGTTGTGTTGTACGATCCCTAAAAGTAAAATGATATTGCAGGAAGCGTTGTTCACTTTTTAATCTTAACGATGCAAAGTGGGAACATTGCGTTTGTTGTGGGAGCGCTGAAACGTTAAAGAGCAAATCAAGCCACGCTCCAGAACGATACTAACGACACAACAGAAAACAGTCCAACTCCAAACTAGTTAGCGAACAGCTTTTGCCTGTTTGACTCATTTAACCTCACTGTGCCTCCTGTGCCGTGTCTGGCATGACTGTGGTTCCAGGTACCTGTCCGATCGCATCCCACTCATAATGTCCTGCCCCCTGTGCTTACAACCCAGGCCAGCGGGCGGTGCTCTGCAGTGAGTAACCCTTAGCCCCCCCCCTCCCCCTGCGCCCCCGATGCCCTGGGACATGTTTGTGACACATGTTAGTGGCCCATGGGTTTGAACTCCCTTGTTAGTGCATCTGCACCCGGAGCGGGATGCAGCTTTGTTCGCAGGTTCAAGACCCGAGGGGGGACAAACAGTGCAGGCAACACAACACAGGTTACATGCATGGAGGCTGTTAGCGTGGAGGCTGTTAGCATGGAGGCTGTTAGCGTGGAGGCTGTTAGCGTGGAGGCTGTTAGCGTGGAGGCTGTTAGCATGGAGGCTGTTAGCGTGGAGGCTGTTAGCGTGGAGGCTGTTAGCGTGGAGGCTGTTAGCATGGAGGCTGTTAGCGTGGAGGCTGTTAGCGTGGAGGCTGTTAGCGTGGAGGCTGTTAGCATGGAGGCTGTTAGCGTGGAGGCTGTTAGCGTGGAGGCTGTTAGCGTGGAGGCTGTTAGCATGGAGGCTGTTAGCGTGGAGGCTGTTAGCGTGGAGGCTGTTAGCGTGGAGGCTGTTAGCATGGAGGCTGTTAGCGTGGAGGCTGTTAGCGTGGAGGCTGTTAGCGTGGAGGCTGTTAGCATGGAGGCTGTTAGCGTGGAGGCTGTTAGCGTGGAGGCTGTTAGCGTGGAGGCTGTTAGCATGGAGGCTGTTAGCGTGGAGGCTGTTAGCGTGGAGGCTGTTAGCGTGGAGGCTGTTAGCATGGAGGCTGTTAGCGTGGAGGCTGTTAGCGTGGAGGCTGTTAGCGTGGAGGCTGTTAGCATGGAGGCTGTTAGCATGGAGGCTGTTACTATGGAAGCTGTTAGTAAGGAGGTTGTTAACGTGGAGGCTGTTAGCGTGGAGGCTGTTAACGTGGAGGCTGTTAGCATGGAGGCTGTTAGCGTGGAGGCTGTTAGCGTGGAGGCTGTTAGCATTGGCAGAGCATGCACTTTGATTGTATGAGGGTGTTGGTTCAATTCCCAGTTTCTCCATTCACTCTCAGATGGACGTCACTTTGGATAAAAGCGTCTGCTAAATGAAATTGTAGAATGTAGAATGTGGTTGTGGGTTCAATTCCCAGTCTCTCTCTCCTCCTATGTTGCTTAGGGTAAAAGTCTTTGCTGAATGACGTTGTGAAATTGTGGAATGTAAAATGGCTCTCGCTCAGTGGCCGAGCTCTTTGCTTGCATGAGATCGTGGGTTCAATTCCCAGGCATTTTTTTTGAAAGCGGTGTCTCAGGATTTTGCCGTCAAGGTCTGAAACACAGCAGGAGATCGTCTGAACGACACTACAAGGACTGACTCGGCAACACTGCAGGAACCAGGAGTAGGTGTATAAACGTAACAGTGCATCAACACCTGTGTTGGCTCTTACCACCTAAAGCTCTCACCTCACATCTCTGCCGCTCTTTGTTTGAAACATTTGTAATATTGCAGTTTTTCATCTTCATGTGATGTCGAAGCAGCTTGTGTACTTTTCTTGGGTTGCGTGTTCCCGCCCCTGAACGCATTTACTTCGCGCCATGTGATCGGAGCCGGGGCCTCGATATCATAAAAGCTAGAGGAGGTAAGCCCCCCCCCCCTCCCCCCTCCCTTTTTGGACTAAAGAGAAGGTAGCATTAAATGGAGTGACTTTAAGTCCTTCATGCAGAGCAGACTGTGATTAGGGGCTTAGCTCGGCAGCAGCCCTTCTCCCTCTCTGTGTCTCCATCTTCGCCTCAGCTGCCGCCTCCGGGACACACACACACACACACACACACACACACACACACACGCGCGCCGGGCTCTGCCAACCAAAGCTCCGCAGCATCTCTTCTCTCCAGCTCTTGGCAGTCTGAGTTACAGTGAGTAGAAAAGGATGAAGAAAAGGAAGGAGAAGAAATCCCAGATTAGAAAGAGATGTGGCCAAAGGGGCCGGAGCCATTTCCTACAGAAATAAAGTTCTAAGGCAGCGTAGCATGAACAACATACGGGGGGCCCCCCGAGGGAGCCCCGCCCCCGAAGGCGCCGGACCGGGCTGCTGGGGCGAACTCGTTAGGCAGCGCAGATAAAGCTTATCACGAGTCTGCTGAGAGAGAACAGCAGGGAGAGAGAGACTCCGCCCAATTCATCTCTGTCATTTTCTCTCGCTCACTCTCTCTCTCTCGCTCTCGCTCACCCTCTCTCTCTCTCTCTTGAAGCGAGGGGGTATTGTGGTTAATAGACAGACCGCATTGTGGTGCTGCTTGTTTGAAGAGTCAACACACACACACACACACGCACACACACACACACACATACACACACTTGCTGCGCTCTCTGCTGAACGATAAAGCGGTGCAGGGTTTTTTGGGGGGGGGTGTATGGCTCTTATTATTATTATTATTATTATTATTATTATTATTATGATCATATTTTACTATTTGGGTATTTTCATTGAATTAATGATATATTTGATTGTTTATTAGTCTACGTTTCTCTTATCTCTTCAGGAGGTATTTTGCCTGCACGCCGTTTTTAAATGATTTTGAGAATCATTATTTATACATCTTCTATTCTATTCTATTATTTCATATTCTATTCTATTTCCTTTGACCCAGTCATTTGTAGACCTCCCTGTGGGTGGACATCCTCCTCTGTGCCTCCCTCTCCCTCCACTTTCATCATCCATTCATTCTCGCCGGTGTCCAACAGCAGCAGCAGCAGCGGCAGCAGCAGCGGCAGCAGCAGCAGCGGCAGCAGCACACTGCGCCTGCCTGCTCTGCAGTAATGGATGTATTTATGAAGGGGCAGTAATGAGACAGCTCAGCACGCCGCCCTAACCACCTCCATCACACGTCACTGGGAACTGAACGGCTTGAATTACACACTTGTCTTTATGTGTGAGACACATCCATTCTCCCTGCGCTCATTCAGCAGAGCCGAGGCCTGCAGGGGATCGATGCCTTGCTCAGAGGTGCGCTCCACTCCTGCACTGTGCGTGCAGCATAACTACCCACCCCCCCCACCCCCACCCCCCCTGTAAAGAGGACGATGTTCCCAGACTCCATTTATGAGGCATTAGGCGAAGGGGAGGACAGGTTGGAGGACGGCTGCCCCACGCCAGTGCTCTTCTAACACCTCGGGGGTGGGGGGGTGGGGGGGATTTCATCATTTAACTAACAGGAAGTCGGCCATTTTGGATCAATGTGCCATTTTGGTTGCGTTTCGGGTGTTTTTGTGCACAATGGAATTTGTCGTCTCGTTTTGAAAAGCCTCCGTTTCCTGTGTGTGTTCACGCGTGGGGGTGGAACCCGGTCGAGCCCCGCTGTGTCTGGTGGTCCCACTTTAGAAATCCACCCCCATTTGTTTCCAGTCCCGTTTGAAACGAGTGCTTCTCTGTATTTCCGAGCCGAAAGGAATTTTTTGTTTCTATTCGAATGGACTGCTGTCGTCTTCAAAACCCAACTCTATCATTTTCAAGTATTGTATTTTTTGTGTGTGTATGAAATGTTTTGTATGCCGGACGTTTCCTGCTTTTTCTGACGCACATTTGATGATGAATGATCATGAAGTCATGTTGTTTTGATGAGTTGGTGTTTGGAGTAATTGTAACTAAAGATGCTACAGATAATTCACCAATAACAGCCTCTCAGATGCTATTGCTCATTTCATCAACGGAGAACAGCGGACCCCTCACACCTCTCCCCCCCGCGAGGTTCTTAAAGATGCAGAGACGTTAGAAATAGTAAAGGGCTCGATGTTCCCAGACTCCATTTATGAGGCATTAGGCGAAGGGGAGGACAGGTTGGAGGACGGCTGCTGTACGCAGAGCTCCTCTAATACCTCGGGGGGGATTTCATCATGTATACGCTTTGAAGTGCAGGATGACAAACTGGGGAAGGGTTCGGGCTGCATGCCCCCCCCCCCCCCCCCCCCCCCCCTCCCCCCCCCCCTTTTCTCTCCCCTCTCTTCT